>OZ023316.1:22812558-23029166 GCA_964007375.1 Ophion obscuratus
CTGATACTCATTGCGCTATATTCGATGGTTTTTCCGAGTACAGTCGAATATTTGTCAATAGTGGATATACCGTAGCTCTGACACGGTCACGTGAATTGTGTGGACCGATATATACATCGATAAGCGCAAGGTGCAGGAAATCGCATTGTTAATAACACTGGCAGTTGATGCGTTGTTATAGGTTATATATATATTGTGTATCTTCCCGAGCTATTTCTCTTAACCATGCACGCCAAGTCGTTGCACAGCATTTCCAGTGTACTTATGTGGTAAATACGTTGTATTTTTATGTAATGGTAATACCAATTTCTTGTTATAATAGTAATGTGATTTTTAAAATAAAAATGAAACATTTA
This sequence comes from Ophion obscuratus, assembly GCA_964007375.1. NCBI lineage: Eukaryota > Metazoa > Arthropoda > Insecta > Hymenoptera > Ichneumonidae > Ophion > Ophion obscuratus. The sequence continues at coordinate 22,812,915 of OZ023316.1, forward strand.
GGAAAACATTACTTCTAAGGTTTAACAATTTTGTTTACGTTTTTAGTAAACTTGCTTGGCTACTTTATAAAAAGTTCTTTCACTTTTTTTGTACATTTTAATTGAAAAAATATAATAAAAGCATTCGTTAAATAAAATTAAAAAATATTTCAAGATAAATCAGAATTTTGTATATGGTCAAACAAGCAATCAAGTTTTTCAAATTTCAAGTTTTTCAAGTTTTTCAAGCAACAAGGTCAAACAAGCAAAACAAGTTTTCGGGGGTATTTTGTTACTTGGCGTTCTTTTTTTACTTTTTAAAAGTTTTCATATTATACGCGTCCCCAGTATGGGGCAACACAGTTAAGACAAATATAAAAAAACTCGAAACAATCCAAAATAAAACTTCAATGATGATCACCAAATCAAGGTGGTACGTGCATAACACGCATATACGAACACAAATGCAATGTAGTAAATTAAAAGAAGATATATATAAAACTACAAAAAAAATCTATACAGGGCAAATAAAGAATATATCACTGTTAAACGACCTAGGCACCGTAGAAAAAGAAGCGCTGCCATTTATAATTAAGTATAACCTACCACAACACCTTATTATGCAATAAGATATTCATAAAACTTGTACATAGTGTAAATAGCCTAGATGTGAGAGAAAAAATGTTCCTAACAGGGTTTTTTGCAAATTTTACCTAAATATAAAATAAATAAATAAAACCTCGGTAAGAAGAGAAAAAAGAAGACGACTGATAACGTACTAATTGGCTAGTAAATATGTTAATATAGGAATAGTCGGTAGGAAGAAAAAATGTAAGCAGAAATGCACAAAACAAAGCAAAATAAAGAAACTTGAAAACGTAAGCGTACCACGTACAGAAGTGCCATGCTTACAGCGTGCGCTTATGCTTATAATTGTGTGATACCTGAAATAATGTGTATCAGTACCACCAAATACTTATTTTCTTTTTTAGGTAATTTAGCTCGTCAGTGTATAACCACTTTTCTGGTCACTCTCTGGTTTTTTTTTCGGTCAGCTTCCTCTCAGTTCGTGACATGGAAGCGGCCGGTCGGAGCCGGGTCTAAGATGTGTTACATGGCTATTCCGATCCACGCTGGAAAGCCTGGCCATTTCCTGGTGTTATTTAGGAAAGGCAGATAAAAGACCGCACATCTTCCCGACTTGAATTCCTTTCACAATATACGTATTATGCCTGGAGGAAAAAGCCCACACGATGGTGCCAATATTTGGAATAAGGTCTATTTGCAGAAAACAATACTATCCCTATTCAGACTGCACGAATAACTTTGAACGCTTTTTTCTCCAAACTACCTTCTCACAACCTGGAACCGTGATATATCAGCAGTCAATGGACGGATTGACTTAACATTTGGCGGATCCATTGTAAAATTCGATAATGACGAGTTGTATGGTTAACCACTATCTCCTCATCTGCATGAGTGAAACCTAGCTAAAACCGGAAATTTCGGAGTCATTCATACATCTTCCGGGCTATGGCCTTTTGCGCTGTGTTCGTGTTGGAAAACGCAGAGAGGATGTCGGCATTTTTGTGAACTGCAGTTTACGCGCGGAAGTACTCGCCACATCACCGGGAAACTGTTGTAGAGAGCCTGAGTTCCTGATTGCTAGTGTCACTGGTCCTGGGTCTCTGAGCTTATCGCTTGCTGTAGTCTATCGGCCCCGGAAATACGGTATTTTGAGGCGATTTGTGAATAAAATTGAAAAAATAATTCGAGATTATTCGCAGACGCTCGTGCTTGGAGATTTCAATTGCAATCCTGTGATTCTTTCGGCTGATTCCTCGCAACTAACACGTTTCATAAGGTCAACCAACCTTCACCTGGTACCGTTCGTGCGCATACATTACCTGGCTACTTCTGAAACACTAATCGAAGATTGTATCGTTATATCGATTTCCAAAATGACAGACTTCGAGCAACATCCCGTCGTATTCCTATCCGCACATGATCTTGTCTACGTTCAGTATGATTTACAAGTACAGAGGCACACGCCATCCTCCGTCTTTTGCCGCAGTTTCCATCAACTCGACGAGAAGGCAGGGTGTCAGTTCTGCACAGTGCAGTTCGACACCGAGTCAGCCCGCCAGTTCAACTCTCCACTGTTCAATTCGACGAAGCGGGCAGTTCGACATAGAGCCAAGTCGACGGCCGTAGCAGCTCGACATTTCCCCGACGCTCGCGTATCCCCACTCTTCAGATTCGGGCCGGGCGATTCGCTGCCCTGTGTCAGTTCGACACCGAGTCCTCCCTACACAGCGTAGCGTGCTCAACTTACATTTCCTAGCGGCTGTACTTTTTTCGAACCACCATCAAAAAAATTCATCAGATCGTATTATTTAATAAGTTTCTCGAGGTAACGCTGTCGAGTTTTTATTTTTATTTTTATTTCTTTTCAATTTTTAGTCAGACTGAGAAGACAAAATAGCGATTTTTCATTTAAAAAATTGGAACCTTTATTATTGCAAAATGAATTAAAATGATAAAAAAAATCGACAGCGTTACCTCGAGAAACTTATTAAATAATACGATCTTGATGAATTTTTTTTCGGGCGATCCACTGGTGAGTTATGCAGTTCACCGCAATGTAACTTTTTTTTGTGGCCTCTGAGAATATTTCCTGTCACTGGCTCATTTCTGCACAATTATTAACGAAAATTTCACAGAATATTCTTCAAATGTCCTTTTATTTTATACTAATTATATAAATAAATATATATAAACAGTACGTCAACAAAAAATATCGAAAATATGCTTTTTATGGCAAATTAACCTTCCACCCCCCCCTCCCTTAATCATTCTACGCTTTTCAACACAGCGTATTCATGTTATACGATGATTCAATTTTTTCATATATAGTAGACGACATGTCATACATTAATGAAAAATAAATATATCCGACATGCACTGTTCTTTGGCATTAAGTATTGGAAAAACATGGATAATAATAATGTGGACGTTTTAATCTGTAATGAAAGGAACATATATGAGGAATATTGACAACAATATTATTTCCAATCGTTTCATGATATTAATTTCTTGTAATTGCATATGCTTTTTTCAGCGATATTTTTGACGATTAAAAAGTTGATTATAAAATTTAGACTTTGCACGATGAATTTTATGAATAAACCAAGAGCCACAAGAAACGAAATTCAGAACAAAATTAAACATCCTCTTGAAGAACATTATCCTATACTCAACGGCAACGAAAAACTGTCCAACTATACGAGGCCACCAGCTTTTCTTTCACACAATTATTATATAAGTTTTCAGTTCTCTTAGTATTGCTTATCGTTATTCTCAAGTACTCAAAAATGACGATTTTTCCCGAATTATGGAAGAATTAAAATTTTAAGAGACTAAATATATGTTCGTGGCATTATTAAAGAATAAAGTTATAACAAAATGCCGCTCGTGAAATTTCTATTCAAAATCTGTCGATAAACTAGAGAACTGACAGAGCGGGTAGTCGGTACATGCGAAAACATTTTGCTCGTATATTTCTCGTTCCCGGGTATGGGTGGTTCGAAAAAAGTACAGCCGCTAGGAAATGTAAGTTGAGCACGCTACGCTGTGTAGGGAGGACTCGGTGTCGAACTGACACAGGGCAGCGAATCGCCCGGCCCGAATCTGAAGAGTGGGGATACGCGAGCGTCGGGGAAATGTCGAGCTGCTACGGCCGTCGACTTGGCTCTGTGTCGAACTGCCCGCTTCGTCGAATTGAACAGTGGAGAGTTGAACTGGCGGGCTGACTCGGTGTCGAACTGCACTGTGCAGAACTGACACCCTGCCGACGAGAAGGAGCTCTGCAAAAATCTTGCGGAAATAGACTGGAAGCCGTTCTACGCGATGCGAATAACGGATCGAAAAGCTGGCTTAAACGCAGCTGTTACTGAATTTTTTTACCACCATGCTCCTATCAAAAAAATTACAGTCACGCGTCGCCCTGCTTCTTGGCTTACAGCTGAATCACGTGAGCTTATGCGGCGTCGTGGCCGATAGTGACGTGCCTTTACGAAGGCCAACTACAACAGGCTTCACGTACACGAAAAATTCAAAGTAGCTCGCAACGAAGTGAAAAAAAGACATTGACCAAGCTCAATAAGCCTATTATCATGCGAGCTTCATCTCGGCGAGAAAATCGGCCGCACTGTAAAAACAAACGCGTTGTTTCAAGACGTTTCACATGTGTAATCGTGTCGCCGTTTACAACACGGCAACTCATGTGTTGATGTCATAACGACACATTTTACGCGTGTTCTTTCAATACGCTTCAAGCGTATTTTAGCAAGTTAAAAGCGTGTTGTTTCGATACACTTTAGGCGTGCAAACGCTTGTCGCCAATTTCAACATGTTTAAAATGTGTTGATGGCTAAATCAACGCACTTTTTATGTGTACTTGTGGACGCTTGGGCATAACGTACAAGACGTCTCCTATGCATACGTTAAAAAATAAATAAATAAAGGTTTTTCCGTTACTGGTGGTTTATTCCAGTGGTTTACTATCATACTTGATGTTTTCCAGTCGTCCTGAAATCAATTCCTGCGAATAAATTTTATTGCCCATACCTGATTTCGAACCTACCTAACGTAGTTGTTTCTATACCTAATATACGTACGCTAACCACTGTGTTATCGGCTATACTTGCGGTTTTTCACCAAGAAATGGAATACATGGTTACATTGAACGAGAAGCGTAATGAAGACATCTCACATTTTATGTGTGTGCGTGCGTGCGTGCGTGCGTGCGTGTGTGTGTGTGTGTGCGTGCGTGCGTGCGTGCGTGCGTGCGTGCGCGCGCGCGCGCGCGCGCGTGTGTGTGTGTGTGTGTGTGTGTGTGTGTGTGTGTGTGTGTGTGTGTGTGTGTGTGTGTGTGTGTGTGTGTGTGTGTGTGTGTGTGTGTGTGTGTGTAATTATACGCACGTCCGCACATGTGTATCTGCATAATGGAATACATATGAAAATCAAATTCTTAAATCGCAGTATTTATTTTTCTTTTACAATATCAACGTACAAGTCTACTGTTCATGTTCCATTATGTGAAACTAAAACACCCTTAAGGCGGGATATACATTTACAACGATAAAAAATCGATTTTGTTTTTTCTTTAAACGCTAGGTCTATTAAGGGACAACACCACTGTGACGGCTTCAAAAAATCGATTTTTTGAAAACCATCTAGAAAAATCTAAAATACATTTAAGATTAAGATGCCGTTGGACCCAGGTCGAAAAAATAATTATTTTCGGAGACATTGAATATTTTGTGGAGCGGTGCAGCGCTCCGTGACGCTCGGGGTCCCACGCATCTGCGCGCCTCAGGGTCGGCAGGTATACCGGGCCTTTCCCAGGTTCTGCGGGTCTTTCCCAGCTATTCTTTTGTCTCCCTTCACGAAAACCGGCTATTTTTATAAATATAGATTCGAAAAAAAGCCATAGGTGGCGATAATTGAAAAATTTTCAAGGCAGGTATAGGGATAGCGTCATAGCGTCAGTTTGCGAATAGAAGCGACGCTACTCGTGTCTAAACGCTCCGAATCGTTTCGTTTATAAATATCGAACGCTCAGAATTATTCTTTGCACATCGAACTGGATAATCCGAAAGTGTACGCGGGGAAAAAGGGAACAAAACGGAGCTATGTGACGAGGAGTCGAACGAAAATTTCGAATCGAAAACCTCCGAACCGTTATAGCTCCGACAATAGTTCTGCAGAGTATGTGAGCACGTCGGCGAAAAAGTTAAAATCGTCGGACGATTTAGAGGTCGGTGTTACTAACGATTTCGGTTATCGTATAGTACACCTCGTCAATGCATTGAACATTATATCGACGTTAGTGAAGTGCAAAGTGTGTGATCGCGATATAAAGTTTACTGAAAAAAGTTTGCGCCGACTCGGATTCGAAATCGAGGTTGATTGCGGCCATTGTGAAAAAGTGCAAATCAATTCGCGTCCTATGATTGACAATGCATACGAAATAAATCGTCGGATCGTATTCAGTATGCATCTTTTTGGCGTCGGTTTGAATGGCCTGATGAAGTTTTGTGCATTTATGGACCTACCGCGCCCCATATTTCAGTCTTCCTACGATCGAATCTTAAATTCAATTTCAATTGCCACTAAAGCTGTGAGCACAGTGAGCAAACAAAAGGATGTGCTTGAGGAGGAGACAATTTCGTTGGAAAATGGGGTGGAGGACGGAATTATCGTTTCAGGCGACGGATCGTGGCGTAAGCGCGGTTTCAGCTCGCTTTTCGGCATACCATCGCTAATAGGCAGGTACACTAAAAAAAAGTGATCGACGTTATGGTGAAATCGAAATATTGCCAAGCTTGCGAGCATTGGGAAAAAAAAGAAAGCACCGCGGAGTACTAGGAATGGAAAAGTACCCACGACGATGAGTGCCAGGCGAACCATAGCGGCTCCTCCGGAAAAATGGAAGTCGACTCAGCTGTCGAAATGTTTCAACGGTCTGAAGAGCTCTATGGTATAAAATATAAATATTATATTGGTGACGGCGATTCTAAAACGTTTCTGGGCATATCGAATAGCGATCCATACGACGGTTTCGAGATAAAAAAAAGAGTGCATCGATCATGTCCAAAAAAGTATGGGGACGCGCCTCCGCGAAATCGTGAAAAAACAAAAAGGATTGTCTGGCAGAGGAAAGCTCACCGGAAAATTGATTGACGAGTTGAGCACATATTACGGCTTGGCTATTCGGAGGAACAGCTATGATGTTGAAAAAATGAGGAAGGCAATTTGGGCAACTATCAAACATAAAATATCCACAGATAGTGAGCCACAACATGACGATTGCCCAGAGGGAGCCGAGTCGTGGTGTCCGTGGCAGCGAGCGGTCGCAAGCGGTAATATTTCTGAATATCGCCATAAGCCGCCTCTTCCTGAGGAAGTATTGGAGGCAATTACGCCAGTCTTCGAAAATTTGAGCAGAGACGATTTGCTGCAGCGTTGTATGGGCGGCTTCACGCTAAACAACAACGAAAGCTACAACAAATCAGTTTGGGCAATAGCCCCCAAGTGCCAGTCCGGGAGCAAAAATATCGTCGATATTGCAGCTGATATCGCGGTATTATTATTCAATGATGGCCTGAGAAACCTCATGAAAGTTTTGGAGACGTTGGGGATAACTATCGGCCCAAATTGTTTCAATTTTTGCGTTGAAACCGACGCAGCGCGGATCGAGCTGGCGGAGCGCTCGCTCACAGACGCCGCAAAAGAGGCAAAAAGAGCCTCTACAAGTTCGAGAAAAGATGCTAGGGACAATGATTTGCTTCTTGAAGGCCAGCTATATGGTGCCGGCATCGCTGATTAAAGGTAAAAAAATTTTTTTCCAATCTATCGCATAAATTAACAAACCTTAAACTTTGAACGCGTTTTTCTCAAAACCACTTTTTTGAGTGCGGCACGTAGCAGAACTCGAGCAATTTTTATCCCATCGACTTCAAATTTGGACTGCATCAATAAAACTAGATTATCTAAAGAAATACATAGGATTTTTTCGATATCTCAATAATAAAAAAAAGTTATAGCCTTTTTTCGACGAGAAATTTTGCTCGAAAATCGTCCTTTAATTTCAAAAGCGTGTTTATTTTTTAAAAATCAATATTTTTCAAATCCCTGTGTACTTCTCTTCAAAATATCATATTATTAACGAAAACACTCGGTATTTTTTTTTTCAGATCGACTTTGAAGAGAGTTCTGCTGCGTGCCGCGAACCACTGCAGAGGCAACAGTACCTGACGCGGGAGCTTCCCCAGCGTCACCATGGGGCGTGAAAAATTTGAAATTTTTTTTTTATGTATCTTCAATAAACAACGAAGAAAACAAAAAAAAATTTCGAATATCTCTTTTTTTCCCACAAAAAAAAATTCTTGAAAAATGGCAAAAAAACAGGGGGTCACAGTGGTGTTCTGCCTTAAGTAGAATAAATTCCAGAAGTATCAAAACGAAATTCGAAAAACTTTAAACGTCATAACCCGTCGACTGTGCCTCACGGCTCGGATTCGGAGCAGGTGTAAACTTGAAACCCCTTTTTCCCATTACTGCATTTTCGAAATTGGCGTGCAGGATTACTCAAAAACTATAAAGCCGATGCAGTTGAATCTTGGTAGGAATATTGATAATATTGCTACCTTCTACTTGACGAGAATTTTTTAAAACTTATTTGAAAAACAACTTTTTCAATGTAACTTTTACAGAAATTTTACGTGAAATGTTTATTTTATTGTAAATGCGTGCCATTCTCTTGAATTTGATTTTTCTTCATTTGAATGACTGTCAAATAGAAACTATACATGTTCTAAGTGAATTTTTTTTAAATATTGTTGCAATTTAAAGTTTACAGATGCTAGGCTGCACGCACGGATTCGCAAGTGGCCTTTGATGATAAATGAATTTAAAAAAATTATTTTGTGTACTTAAATATACTATTAAATAATACCTACAGTTTGATAGATATAAAATAATTATTCCTTAGTTTGGAAAATCGCTCAAAATTGGTTAATATTTTCCCGTCTCAATGTATAGCCCGCCTTAATGGCCGAATAAAGACATGAAGAAAAAATGTAATAACGTGGGAGGATATGCAGTATCCGACGCGAAATAGCTTCCCATGACAGTCGACGACTTCCCCCGACAGTGCCCAACATTTTTTGCGATTGATCTGTTAGCTTTGGCAATAGCGTGAGATTTCGTATGGTCCCTGGTCCAGTCGACATGGATTGTGACATATGGGACGTTTTGAGTTTCTTATGCTGTCCTTTTTTCGCATCCGTCCTCGTTGCTGGTTGTTCCACAACCTGAAAAAGTATGATAAATTATTAAACAAGTATAAAAACATTTGGCTGTCTGTACTTTGATATAGTGAATTGAGAAAGTCGTTGGAAAGAGAATGGCTATTCAAACTGATCAGGAAATCTCCAAAGCACTGAATGAAAAGTTTTCTGCACAGCAATTAGAAAATGCAGCGAGGAGAATCTTTGTACCCAAGAGAAACTTTCAATTTGTAGTGAACAGAACATTTTCCCCTAACAAGGAATCTCCTTGACAGAACAGTTTGCTCCTCGAGCAGATCCCTGAACCGGAATCTCCGGACAGAAAACTTTCTTGGCACCGGACAGGAAAATAGGTCTGCATAGAATAAAAAATTTCCTTTGCTCTGAACAGAACTTTCCTTCACTCCGAACAGACAATTTTCTTTGCCCTGGACAGAAAAATTGGTTCGCACAAAATAAGGAATTCCCTTTGCCACGAACAAGAATTTACTCCACTCCGGCCAGAACATTTTCTTCCCATTGAACAGAAAACTTGGTACGCATAGAATTAAATTTGCCCCTTGCCCCTAATAAGGATCTTTCTTCACTCTGAACAGAAACTTTTCTTAACAACGAAAAAAATAGTGACCCACACAAAATAAAAATTTTTTTTCGCAATGACACTTTACCAAAAAATTATTTTATACATACGTCAATAAACTGAGTGTTGCACTTACTATGGTTTCACAGAGCACCTTATTTTCTTCATTCATCTAGGTCTGCTCGACGAGCAAAAACTTATGTGTTTCACGTTTAAAATAACACAATTCGGAATTGAAAAACTCTCTCGTAGTCCATGCATATCGTATATATTATTATATGAACTCATTGGACGCGTGTTGTTTGTGGTACACGCGTGCAAATGAGTCGTTACATGACGCTTTGTGTCGTTGGCGTCGCGTATACCTGAGCGTCGCGTATACCTGCACTAACAAGGAAACGTTGCAAGGTCGATGTCTCTGTAACGTCGCGAGAAAAAGCGCTATCTATTTCTTTTTGCTCTCCTATTTTATTTAACTCCGGCGAAAACGCGGGCTTACCCGATTCCACGTGAGTAGAGGCACACGTATTTGGGGAGACGGCAATGACGTCACAGGTGTGGTGTAGTGGGTATCCCGCTGCGCGTGGTGGGGGGTGTCTGGCGGTCGCGGTTGCGTCGCTGTGGCACGTATGGGGAATTAGTGGTGGGGGGAGTCAGCGGTGTCGGAGGGGTGGGGGTATTGGGCCCTTTTTCGGGAGCTCGTGGCTAAGTGGGGGTGGTTTCGAGCTGTTTTCCGAATAGACTGACTGGTGGTGTCTTCTGTATATATCGAGGACCTGTTTCCCGCTAGAGCAAGCGGGTGGGGGCTCCGCCGCGTGGATCGTATGGGGGAGGAAGGTCTTACACCGTGGGGATAGGGGGCTTCGGGTAAAGAAAATACGCGATGATTTATGTGAATACATGTATCGAAGTTTTTATTCAACATATTGTCCGTTCATACATATTGTGTGTGTGTGTGTGTGTGTGTGTGTGTGTGTGTGTGTGTGTGTGTGTGTGTGTGTGTGTGTGTGTGTGTGGGTGGGTGTGCGTGTGTGCGCGCGCGTGCGTATGGGTGTTATTAATCGAAGTTTCGTACACTGTGGCAATATGGGTATCCTCGAAGAGGATCGCGTCGTAGGGTTGGTCCACAGGGTACAACACACCGTTGTGGAAATAATATTCCACGCCGCCTATATATATAACGTCCATGCGTGCGTTTTTCACGACGGATAGCCATGACTTCCTAATCATGTTGGGGAGGTTGATCCATTCCGGTGGCACCCAAATATCATCGTGCGCCTCCCAGTACGTGTAGGCGGCTTCTTGACCAGGGCTGAGGTGATCGGGGACGCGATTGTATGGGCGAACATCGAGCTCGTAGTAACTGCGTAAATAGGATTCGTCCCCCAAGACCTCATCGCTATCCTCGAAGAGAATCGCGTCGAAGGGTTGATCCACGGGGTAGACCACCCCATCCCGTCGATGGTAGTTGACCCCACCTAGGTAGAGTACATCACAGGGTACAGTCTTCACAATCTGTAGCCATGCTTTCCGTATCCTGTTGGGGAGGTTGATCCACTCCGGTGGTACCCAGATGTCATCATGCGCCTCCCAGTATGCGTAGGCTAGGGCCTCGCTCGGGAGCAATTGATCCGGGTTGTGGTCGTAGGGCAGGACCTCGAGTTGATAATTTATCATTGTGCTCGAGAAAGGAGCTTTCCAAGCCGTGGGAAACTTGTAGTTGAACCGCTTAATATCGGGAATGGTGGTCGTGGTTGATTCCTTGATCAGCTATGCAGATGATACGATAGACCCCGTCTACGGGTAGAAATGGATGATAATCTCGGTGATCCGTAACGCGTTGGTAGGTATCGACCTGGATCAACCGATGTTGCTGACTGGCCTCGGATCTGCAGATCGACGTTTGACTCTGACGGTGAAGTAACCTCAACCTAGCGAGGAAGAACACGACGTTTGGTGTTCCCAAGCAGTGTTACCCTCGTATTTAAAGGTGGTTTCGGGGGTCTCTCGGATGGTGGTGGTGGAAAGAGTATCGCACTTGTGGTGGTAGTGGTGTTGGTGGTGGTGGTAGTTGTAGAAAGAGGCCGTCCCTATCCGAACACCCTGGGTTGGTGGTTGAGAGTAGATCCCCACGGTAATTAAAATTTTCACAAATAGCAGCACTCGACAGGTATGCACGACTGGATACAGGTTGGGTTTCCTTCACCCAAGAGGCCATCGGCAGAAAGAGGGTGTTTTCCACGCCTCGCTCGTGCTATCTTTTCTCGGAAGAACAGACTCACTGTTCGATCGTTTTTAATTTTATCCGATAAAAAAAGTCTATGGAAACGATCAAGAGTACAACCACGAGCCATGTAATACAGAAACATAATGCAATATTCCCCACAAACTTTCGAGGTCTGCGATTGTAGAGGTTTTCCGCTCCATCGGAGAGTTCTGGCGTTTCTTCGCAGACGATTGTAATGTTGTGGGATAATTGGTGGGAGCCCGTAGCTGTCGAAAAAGATAGCGTGGCCATCCTCGTTCACGTAAATCGCAACCCAATGAGTACCAGGCCGTGTATGAATATCGGTATTGGCGACTATTGCAGCAGGTCTACACCAGACTTTCGGAATGCGGTCTGCAGGGTAGACCCCTTTCGTGGATGCTTTTATCATCCGTAGACCATCGAGCACCTCTAGACTGTTCATTATTGTAATTCTTGCTCAACGAGTAGCGATTTGGTGGGGGATGTAGCGGTGCTGGTGGGGGTGTCGGTAGACGGGGGATAACCCGCGACGAATCTTTATACTTTAGGTGAACCACCTCTCCTGTGACGTAAGACGCAGATGTGTTACTCTCTCTACTAAGCGATGTCAATGACCCGTTTGTGTTTGTCTCCAAAGTCTCCGGTGTCTCGTGCAGCGGTGAACAAACACGTGGGGTTTTACACCGTAAATTGCCACTCATGAAATTGAGGTTCGATGGTCGGGGTATAGTTGTGTGGTGAATAGCACTGTTTAACACTCCACCCCAACTACTTTTCTCTGACTGCGGGGATACAGTGATTGGTTCCGTATAAATTGGACTATCTGATCCGTCTTTCCGTCCACGTAGCCAAGTCCTTATCTTCATCGCGTTGTTCAAGGCACATTTTGGTTCGTTGTGACGTGCAAGGGAATGATGCATGCAAAAGACATCGCTAGTAGGCATATTCTTCAGAGTAGGCCCAGCGTAATCCTCCAGGTTAACGATATCTCGAGCGAGGACTCTCCGCAACAATTCTGCTTTCTGCAGACCCCGTACATATATCCGCACTGCGTGGCGTACAAAGGCACGTAGCGTCGTCCACACACGTTCTAATTCCGCTTCACCGTCGAACCATTCAAGACCATGGCAAAAGCATGTAATGCGGTTATTACTAGCGGCGAACTTTGGAGGCAGGTCCGAAAAATCGTGCGGAGGGGTGATGATCCAATGCGATGATCCGGACTCTTGGATGCAGACAATTGCCAGCTCTTTCGGCTGAAAGCCGCCGTTTTTATCGTAGAGTGCTTGAATGTCTATGACAAAGTCCATGACGATGGAGACGCGATACTGGTGTATCAGCCGCGGATGTGGAGCGTTTTTTATATCGTGCACAGGCACGCCCCTTCCAAATTTATTTCCTCTGGGTACACGTTTTGATTGGTGAACTATGAGCGGTCGTTCACCTGTACATAAGCTTAGGCGCTGAAGTCTGTTATAACTTGGCGTGAGGAATCTATTTCAATTATATTGTCATATTCCGCGTAGACAATACAATTTATTGTGGAGGGGAGCGGCTCGTCAAAACGCACTTCTACGCGTACGCTTCCATGTCGCACAAGGTTCCAATGTGTAAAACAATTAGCATCGAGGTCTGGCGTTAGGTCGAATGCGAAAAGGCAGTAGCCCTTACCGTAGTCCCTACGCGATATACCCAACCCCTCGTTTCGAAAATGCAGACCCGTACCCGAGAAAAGCGTATGATAGCTTTCTACTGACAGCTCGCCGTGTTGCGTAAAATGTGGTTGTAACTCGGGACTTGTTGACCATCAACATATAATGAGAGAAAATTTATGGTCTGGTGGTGAAAATTATATGGATTGGATGCTAGGTCGCCGTTGAACGCTTTATTTGAGACAAAACCAAGTATAATTCGTTTCGGTAGTTGTCCTAGTATGACATTGTCCAGGGTATCGCCGAGAATACCGCTATGCATCGTAAAAGCCTTTACTTCAACACGGGTTATAGGGTATTTCGCTGTTGTTTTAGCGAGTGTTTTTGCGTGCGCTATAAGAACACCTGGCGCTATTTTAGCGCGTCGCACAAGAAGAGTTGCTTCGGCGATGTGCACGCGATATGTAACGAGCGGTTGCAAGATGGGCGCCATGATGCAAAAAGCATCCTTTGATCGGACCAGTCGTAGACGCATCTCAACTCCATTGAGTAGAAACTTATCCTGATTGAATACGTCGCAATGAAGGTGACCCAGTAGATCCACGTCCTTTCCATCGAATGTCAGTTTTCGACGTATGTCCAAACCCTGGTTCTCTATCGGGTTTTTCACTCCGGGGAGTGCGTCCAAAGCACCGGGTGTGTCGGCGTACCATAATCCTGATGTGAGGTGCGAATCTTTCGCTGCAGGACCGTAATTTAATAGAGTTTCTATGTAAGCTCTGTAAGGATACGCGTTATTCGGCGGTGCAACGAGCTTTTGGTTAAAGTACACATCCACTTGATTGAATATGGCATGGAGGAAATTATTAACAGGTGCAGCTCGCCCCGCTGGCCCACCATCGGAAGCCAAAATTTTAACGTTGAGGGCTAGCATCGTATGCGCGAGATCCAGATACTCCTCCCCGTGACCTGGTACAACAAACTCGAGCGGTCCATCGTCTGAGAGCGAGGACACGGGTTTATAATGTACCCATTGCGAGGCTTCTATAGACGTCTGCGTCGGTGGTATACTGAACAGATCAAGTTCGCTCTTCATGCACTCGTGAGAATGCGAGTGTAGAAACGACATTTTCAAATTCAGTCGAAAATATCTGGTGGGCTGATGCGCTTTTTACTTTTCCTCGTAGCTGTTTTTCTCCCCGTTTTTTTACACTTTGTACGTTTACAGGATTTCTTTCTTGACCGTTGTCTTTTGCACAGTTTACCACCGCGTCTCTTCTTCGTTACGCGACCCTTAACAGTGCTTCTTTTTTGTACAGCGACACGTCCACTTGCAGGGCCCATTAGCGAATGTATACTCCTTTTTCCGCGCACGGTTTTATATCCCGAACCACTCATGAGTAGATCGATCTTCTCACCAGCTTTGCGTTTCAAGTTTCCACCCGACTCTGCGAGTCGCTCGTGTACAGATGCCCCGAATGGTCTTTTGTATCTGCTTACATCTTCGATAACGTTTATCCCTGCACGTAGTGCTTCTTTTCCTATGGCGCGTGCTCCCATTTTTAGAAGTGGTAGAGCTCTCCGGAAGAGGCCCCCCAGAAAACTTCCGATTCCATGTCCTCGTTGATACGGTGCTCCTACATAGACGCCGTGCAAACCGCGAGCTCCACCGCCCCCAGCCTGACACTCGTAATATGCATAATAATGGGACATCGTTGTCTTAAAAGTTACCCAATGCGCTTAAAATGTAACGTGACGGTCAGTGTTCCGTACTCGAATGCTACAGGTTTACCGAGATGGTCTCTTATATCGATGGTGACCACTCGAAAATGATTATTCATAATCGGTAAATAGTTCGCGGGCGAAAAGTATTTCACGCAGGTTGAGCCGTATGTATAACGGGCTGTATCTAAATTAACGATTCGCAATAGTGATGCCTGCACATCCCCCACGGTGTATGGTACGCAGATATCCGTGTATACGAAGAGTTGATCCGGCAGAGCTCTGCTGAGGCAGGCTGGTCTAGCCCCGCTGGTCGTCTGGCCTGCTGGTATATGATGCGTTATGGAAAACGTCAGAGGCTCATCAACTCCTGCTTGTGCGTCGAGGCCTAATACACGGGCAATCTTATCCGGTAAAATAATACTTCCGGCTTGCGTTTTTCCTCTACACTCTTCAATTGTAGGCATCTCAACGGAAACGTGTCCAATCGCTGAGCGAGATTCGACAAATCTTACACCTTGTTTTTTGAACCGTGGTATGTTATTCAGCTCCCACATGAGTTGACCGTGTGTTTGGTATACACCGTGGGGTATGTTAACAGCGACCTTTCGCTCGTTCACATCATCGATTTTATCCCCACATGGCTTCCAGAGTATATTACAATCTCCCCGTTGTAAATGCGTGATGGTGTAAGGAATGTGAATTTCGGTAAGACCAACAACCCATGTGCCATGTAAAGAAATTTCACGCGGCAGTTGTGTTGTAAAATTCGTCGTCGTGTTATCGGGGAAATACTTCATACTACTGTTACTCGGTAGTACGATGAAAAAATTTTCAGCCTCCATACCGCGGGACGTGTGTTATAAACGGCGTTTTATAGAGCGATGTTTCGTACACTGGATGCGGGTATCCAGGAGTTAAATTTCGCTGGGTAGCCTAACCAGCTAACGTAGACTTCTTTCCGTGCACCACGTCCCGGGTTTTTATAACACGCTCGATTTTGAACTCCTTGTCTTCCTCTAGACGTTCAGCGTTGACTTCTGTTAACTCTTGGGGGTAGAAAAATCCATCTATCGCTTCCCCGTGAAGATCGTGCAATTCATAGATCGTGATAGCATGACGCTTGAGAACCCGCGAGACTTTAAATATTTCGGTGCTCCAATTTTTCTCGTAACCCTTTTCGAATGTGCCCTTAGTCCTACTGATGCGTACATAATCACCGCATTTGTATTTATGGCGACTGCGACGCTTCTTACCATCGCGGACCGTGTTGTTTTTCTCTGTGTTTTCGTAGGCTATCTGCGCATTGTACAGTGTTACAGCAGCGGGTTCCATCTTTATCGTTGAGTGTCTTGCATGGTTATACGCGTAGACGAATTGCTGGAGTACATCGATGTAACGGTGCGTGTTGCGGTGAGTAAAGAAACGCCACATCCGCTGTTTTAAGGTGCGGTTGAATCGTTCAACTATCGATGCCTTGATGTCCGGATTTCTCGCAACTCTAAAGCGGATGTCTCTTTCAGCGAGAAAATTCTGGAAAACGTTTCCGAGGAATTCTTTCCCCCGGTCCGTTTGTAGATATATGGGGGATCGACCATCGGCACGGTTAAGGATTCGTTTGAAACCCATCGTGACACGGTGCATGGTCTTGTCGTTAAGTGGTTCAACCCATACATATTTGCTCAAGACATCTATAACAACAAGTAAATACGCTACACCATCATTAGATGTCTGAATTGAGCGTAAATCAACGAGGTCTGCTTCCCAAACGTCGTCTATATTGTCGACGTTATAATGAAGCCTATGGAAACGTCGTTGAACGGGTCTATGAATGGTGTATGCATCCTGTTGCGTCAGCCAGTCGTGCACATGTTTATTTTTACCGTTTATAAGGCGATATGCACCTGAATAACCAGCAGGGTTGCCTGGATCGTAGTAAACGTCTTCGACTGTTAGCTCCCGAGGCATTCTCTCTCTCTCTCTCTCTCTCTCTCTCTCTCTCTCTCTCTCTCTCTCTCTCGCTCTGTCTCGACCGATTTAAAACGGTCAAAGCTTTAACCAGCACGCCGGCCGCATCTTTTGTCGCTTCGAGCGCATGTGTGTGCTCTCGAATGTATCTCCACTATTTACTGCTTTGCGTTTCACACCTCTACTCCTTTTAACAGAGTCATCGGTGTGGTTTATTATACTCTGGCCCGCACTCGCTTGGGTTATACGTCTGTCCGAAGTAGTATTATTGCTGTCTCTATCGTAGGATTTCCACAGTTCGTCATTCCCGATAAACTCACGAGGTATCCCTGCTGCCCGAAGAGCGCTAATAAATTCGCTACGACCTTTCGCTCGGAACTTTTTTCTCAAACGTACAGCGTCGTTAACAAGATCGACAATGTTACCGCCGTTTATGAGTGCACCGTATATATTCACTCGTCCGCGGTCGTCCCAAGTTATATTCGACGGTTCTCCTGTGGGTTTTTGTATATATTCGAGTAAAGATTGTGCTCTTCGCTTATACTTCCCCGGTATACTGTTAACGATATCGTTGACTGGCATTATGCCCATTGTTTCATCATCAACGCCCGTGGAGCTGAGTTTAGCGCTTGTTTTTGTTTGTGATAACGTCTGAAAGAGATACCTCTGAAACAACGGTAAAAATTGCTTCCACTTTTCTTGATCATCTTTAAATTTATCCGAACGGAGTATATTCGAAAGTTCCAGATCGAGGCGCGATATCGCATCACCAGGGGTTTTTATGCTCTCTGGTTGGGTTTCAGGCGTGTTCTCGGATGCTCTATCACTCGTAGAGGATGTGTGCGGTGTCGATGGTAGTGTTCACCCGGCACCGCGTTGTTGATACTCCGCCTCGTCAACCAAAATCATTTTTTTTGCATGCTGCATGGCTATTGAGCATTTGGACGGCCAGAGAATAATTTCCCGAGTAACGTATCGATGATCGGAGCCAGCAAGAGACCGAGAAAACCACCGCAGCCTTTTTGCAGAATGATACGCTTCTTTGCTTTCCACCCCCACCCCCGACCCCGTTGCACACACTTCGTCGATGCCGCTAGGGTGCGTAGAGTATTTTTGTATTTTTTAAGATGTTTCTTTGCACTTGGTTTTATATTTACGACACCGTGTAAGATATTCAATGCGCATTCGCAGATACACTTGATGACTCCTTTATCGGCTTTTTTAAGCAGCGCCTTGCGTTCGATGGGGGTATCGTGGTATAACGCGTGCAAAAGCGCAAGATGTCGTTTTGTAAACGGGGTGCGTGTCTTTTTCGTTTTACCCTGTTTCGCAGAATGCTTCACCGTATCAGCCATGCTCGATACTACCCACAGTGTGGTACAAGATCCACTGACACGATCGCACAAGTACCATGGGTGCTTATACCTATGAGCATATTGTGTCGTGCATTTGTTTTGAATAGCGTATAAAATAGTGACGCAATACCCTATTTTCGACGGTTATTTTTCGGGGTATACACTTCAGAGCGCTCATCATCGGGGAATATTCCTGTGCGGAACCGGTAATCATCCGGCGTTGATTGCTTTAGATCTAAAAGTAAATAGCCGTGGGGTCGTGCCGACGCATCGTGATAAGCTTCAATAAGAAATTTTGGATTTTCAGGAAAAACTTGTCTAGCGAGATGTTGGATTTGTGCGCGATCCCGAGGGTTTTTAAAAACAACGATATAATTAGCATTTAAAGAAATGTCTCGCTGACCCGACCCCTGGTGGAAGATGTTCTGCGTCAAAAACATCACGCTGATGTTTTTATGATGGCTACCTTTCGTGAAGAGGTCGACTATTATGCCGTTGGATGATTCACGCATGAGGTCGTCGATTATTATTAATTTTTTACGCTCATTATCGTGCGAGTAAGTGTTCGGGTCCGGTAGACCCTCGTGAAATTCAATTTTCGCTAGCGCAGTGCCCTCTCGACAGCCATCGTAAACGGCACGCGTATCTGCATCAAGAGTATCGCCGTAATAGAAGAGGATCCGATCGAACGTTACGTTACTCATTACCCTAAGATGCCGTAGAAAACGTCTGATAAACACAGTTTTACCGCATCCCGTGGGTCCGCATATTAACGACGTCCACGGGTGCTTCCACCGGACGTCCATTCGCGCGAAACAGAAAATATACCCGCGTGTAAAAAGTACTTTTCCCCTCTGGTTACGGGGTAAGGATGATGGGTGGAACACTGGGCCATCAGCTTTTATACTCCTCCAGCGCGAGCATACCGTGATTACAGACTGTGTAACCGCTACCACACTATCGTCGTTAGCAGTGCGAACCAGAAGCTTATTGGGTGGATGAAAAATAAATTTCGTAGGCTTTTTTTTTCATAAGACAGTTTTTTATTAATTACACAATGCTGTTACATTTTTTAAAAACTATATTATATACGATGATTTTCATTCACTCCTTAAACCCGAAGGGGTACGATAACCTGCAACTCACATATCGACGCTTGTGACACACAACGCTGCATGTTTTACGCTCTGTAATCGTGACCACATCGTGCAACGCGGTGCGTCGGATCGCTTTAAAATTTAAATTTATCGCTGCGTCGTTCAAATGTGGTAGCGAGGTTCCTATCAGCCGCTTGATAGAATCAAAATTTACATACTGAGCATTTTCGTAATTTAGCGTTAAGCCCTTTACCTTACAACACTGGGCCACGATTTCGTCAGGCTTTTCTTCGGTGACAACGGAATACCCATAAAATTTTGGTCCACCCGATACAAACGATTTAATGTATGCTGTTTCCCCGTAACATTCGAGCTCATTTGTCATGTTACCGAGAAAATCGCCGAGGGGTGGTAGCCACTCGCCTGTACGCGTAGTATAAATGACTGAATCCGTGTCGTAATAGAGAACACGACGGTCAAGTTTTTCCAGATATTTATACAATTCTAAACGCGCTTGAGCCGTTGTGTACGCTGCTATAACAACATTAGATTGCTTGGTCTGGGGGACAGCGTCATCCACATATGACCATGTAACATACATCATACAATCGTTCACGGGTAATACACCGGTAACATCCTTTTCGGCGTCTGTTACAAGTTTGAGTAATGCCTCCCGCGTTTTGATTATTTCCGTTTGCGGTAAATTATCACGCTGCCCCATTTTTCCCCAAAGCGTGTTTAGCGCTAGTTTTGCTGTACCGCGAAGACCTGGGTTCTTTACTATCTTCGAGGGTTCTAGTTTTATCCCCTCGACTCGTTCATACTCTGTTATATATTTATTGCGCGCGGCTTCATCTACACAATACGCAGGCCAACCGCTTGCCTCCTGCTTAATTTTCAAAAATTTGTTCACGTAACCTGCAAAGACACCCCCATCCCTAGTGGTCTCGTCGTATTTGGTTATTTTATACGATCAAATTACATGGATTTTCATCATAATATAACCCATATCCAGGGCCTTTCTAACCTCCTCAATCACCCAGGTACCCGTGAACGCTCGATCTTCGACCTTTTCATGGTTACATCGTTGTTGGGCCATTTCTTCTGCGCACCTTCGACAAAGTGCGAAAAGAAGTTTTCCACGCAAACGCACCGGCAAAACGGGGTGGAAAAGATTTTGCGGGGGCATGATGGTGCATTTTATCATGCCATGGATACCTGCTCCGAGTAGATCACAGGGTGGCGAATTTTCGAATAACTTGTCACACTCGCTACCTGTATATATCTCGGGGTGTCCTACGGGAAAGCATCCTGTTTTACATATATACGGGTACAACGAGCAGATGTCTATGTATGAGATCTTCTCGTTCGGGGCAGCGTCATACGCAGTGACTGTGTTTCCCGTACGTCCACCGTAAAATCCGTCGCGGGGGTTTAAAACCTGGAGCGTGAGTCGCGGATGCGTCTTTACAAATTCGCGCAAAGCGGGGATATTCTTTTTCATCATCGTGAAATCGCATTCCCAGATTTCGCGAATGATATAGACACCGTACGAGCAAATTTTTTTGGATACAGCTAGCGTCCTCTCGTATCGGGCCTCCAGACTGAACCCACCGTAACTAGCCTCTCTCGTGCGATTGGTTTTAAAGCATTTTGGACACCCGTGCCAGTAACAACCATGAAATTGGAATACGTATTTTCCGTCCTCGTTCTCTAAATAACCATCGACTGTGTGCCCCTCAGGTAACCGGTACTCATGCCCCCTCCCCGCGTGGGCTTTTACCTGGTGGAACTCAGAGTGTTCAAGCCAGAAAAGCCATTCGAGTGCCACCCGTGAATACTGACCGCTGAGCATGTACCCCTGTGACGGTATAAGGCCCACCATGTTGGGTTTTAAGAAATTACGCCGGAAAACTTTAGAGCAGGCCGAGGCTATTGTTATCGCTTCGGTGAAGGGGCATACACCGCCTGCTTCGAGAAAAATCCCCCGAAACCGTCGACATGCACGTCTGAGAATATCTACATCTTTGAGACAATATGAAACGATTTCTTTTTTAAAATCGAACTCTCTCCCGCTTTTGATCTCCTCATCGTACCATTCGAGGAAGTCTTTACGCTCTTTGGTTGACATTGAATCCGGGGCGTAATCCGCGATGGGAGGTAAAGGGCCTATATATTCCTGCGTATCGACACGGTTGAACATGTGTGGAAAATACCCTTTGGTTACTTTGTCCTCGAACCCGAATGTTTTCGGTAACGCACTTAGACGCATTTGAAAATAATTTAAACTATCTATAAAGACAGTCTTCCCCACGCGCATACACATAATCGAGGTTCCTGTGAGCAAAACGTTGGGCTTCTTTACCCTTCCAACCCCATCTTCTATAAGATAGCGTAAAATGAACTGCGCATCGAACCCCTTTGCATTGTGTGCTATACAGATAATCTGTTTGAATTCTGTTTTATCACGGATTGCTAAATCAACTAAAGAGGCCACGGGGTCTTTCCGGAAAACATACGTGTGTACCCCGCACCATCGACAGTGTGGTGTCTGCCCATCGACGCTGTCGTGTTCCTTCAAACAGAACTCGCATACCTGTTGTGCCACACAAAGGGTAACGATATGCTCTTGACCGTCCGCTCCACCACTTCGAAAGTCAGCATCCTGGCGGGTTTCAAAATCGTAAAATATGAAAAGCACACCAGGACGCCCACCAGCCTCTGTGGGTTCGCGAGGTGGTAACGGTTGCATAAAACATTGCTCGTTGAAACCATGCAGAGCTTTACACGTCCGGCAATAGCACTTTCCGCATCGATGTACCCCACTAGTTGAATCTACAACTCGCGAGCAGATTTTACAGCTACGTACCGCTTCACAGGTTGTCTTTAGAGTTGTGTTGCCGCGTCTACGATATTTAAGTACGGTATGGTTTTGAAAACATACAGGACCTCGGAATTGTCTCCCGCATTCGTCACACCCGATAGTTATTTCAGCCGCTGTACCTTCTTCGGTATAATTAATAGGGCATGCGGGTGTAGAAAAGCACCGAGGACAAACGCTTTTACATTTATGACCGGTTTTCATTCTGTAACCCTTGTTACACGCTGCGCAATAAAAACGAGAAGACGAGCCCCTAAGAGGTTCACAATTACGGCGTAATGATTTCGTGTCTCGATATAGGCAATATGTAAAACTGCAGTAGGGTCGATGTCAAGACAACTGCGTCCATCGAAAATCGGCGGTGCGCCACTTCCATATTCGGCATAATCGAAAACAACAAATGCTATACCTCTCGTTTTGTAGTACTCCTGAAATAACTGGAGCTCGGGTATACCGCACCCTGCATCGGGTACGGTAACCCCGGCAGCTACGACCAACTCGCGAGCCCTCACGCATTGCAGCCTAGATTTTTTATGCCGTATATTATCCCATATTCTTTTAGACTCCCTATTTTTACACCGTTCGTAAACGTTATGGGCTTCTGCGACAGCTAAACTTCTAGGGAGACATAGAGAATCGGCGTTTGAAATTTCGATCATCGACTTCTTCCGCAGCACCAGAGCACTAAGACTTCGATCATCACCACGACCCAGAGGAACTTTTATATATGCAATGTTAAAGTATAGCGATTCAGTAGTGTCTAATATACGCCTACTCTGATTTACGCTCTCTATTAGACCCCAGAGATCGGTGAAGTTGAATCGTGCTACAGGCCGTACAGATAGCCCCGCAGCACCCGTCTCCATTGATTGAGATGTGAACAAAACGCCAATCAGGTCCGCTGGATCGCGGTTGGCAACGAAATATGCATGGATATCACGTAACGCGTCGTTGCACCAAACTACGGGGTTGACGTTTAACGGTGGGGGTCGCAGTCTTACACGTATCTGTCTACAGCTAGTACGGAAGCGTTCATAAAAGCGATCATGTTGAGATTCTACGATAAACCGTTTCCCCGGTGTGCCAATTTCGTTATCATCTTGAACCGCCGCCGGTTCATAACCGCGAATGTCGTTTTGTTCAGCGCCAGACTCGATTTCCGAACACCCGCTGGTACTAGGCCCTGCTATCTCAATTATTTTTCCCCTCTTGCGACCACAGCCTATCTGACAACACTGGTCTTCACGGTTGTTTTGTACACCTAACAAGTTAGAACTATTTGGGCTATCGCAAAACATACGCCTGGTCGATTCGGCGGTGGTTGAGGCCTTCTCTGCAGTCCCATCCAAAGCTGGATCCTGCGATGCTACCGCTGCCTGGAGGAGTGTTACCCCCATTGGATGATCCGGCGATGTTCCATCTAAGCGATTCGACTATGATTATTCAATGACCTGGGGGCACGTATCGTTTTGAGTAATCCGTTTTTTACTCTCGAATACGTGCGCTATAATTTAAACTCCTCCAGAAACCGTCACCAAAATTTATATCGTGAACAACCGAGCGACGCGCGCGCGAGTGCGAAATTTGGAGAGAGATCGTTTTAAATATACTAACCATTGGCCACCTCATTCTGCGTGTAGGGTTGGAAGTCCAGAGGAATTGCACTCGCCCCTTCGTGTTCCCACCAATATATACCGTTTATAATGTCCGGATCGGCCATACTTTCCTCTTCGACTTCTTCCACCCGTACTTCTCCTTCTAAAGCCATAGGAGTTCGACTCTCGTCCTCCCCCTCAGATATCTCCTCATCGCTGCTACAGCGGTATTGTAAATATGCTGCAGAAATGCGGCTTTATTACAAACGCTGTCTTATCACTGAGTTTGAATGGTGCGACGATGTATGTTAATACTTACGATCATTGGATGCTGCAGAATCTAAAAGTGCTGCGATTTCGGGTGTACACCGCTGTCTGGTTGACCCGCGTCTTAAAACGATATCCCGCGCTAACGATTCGGCATGTCGCGAGTTGTTTAGAAAACCATCCGTGAATAGTCTGCCAATAGCACGTCTCGGCAGATTGTACAAAATTGAGGAAAGCTAATCCACAAGGTTTTCGTGATTAAAAGTCGCGATGTACGACATACGAGCATCGTCATAAACCGTAGAAACAAAACGATTAGTATGACGCACTCTTTCCACTATGTCTCGTATGCACGTCAACAGTGCCACACGATCGTTTCTCCGGATTTCAACAATAGACAAATCAGCCATTTCGAAATTCGCTATCTTTTTACGAAAACTCAAACACTGGGTTATGAAATCGCACGCTTCTCAAACACGTATCTTTCACAGAGGTGTCCGCAAACACTATCACTATCCACGATGCATCTACGTCTAAGATAAATTGGAACGTGGTCCAGCAACACCGGTAACACCTATCGTGATAATATTCGAAGCGGCTTGATGCCGTCTTTTTATATTCAGCACCCCTCCACTTTTTTGGTGTAGGTGTTACTTGTTTATAAAAAACGGGGGCGTTGCTAACAGCTCCTGGGTCATGGTATTTTCGAGATACGAGGTATATATTCGAGAAGCGCAGGAGGGTGTTGTTAAAAACCCACCGTAGTATACAAATGTAAATGCGTCGAGAAAACTTTTTAACATATCACTGGCCAAAACGGAAAGAAAATAGGAGATAGGCGAGTGGCATTTTGGCGCATTATAAGTAGCTAATATATATTCTCCGTGGCGACTTTCTAATAATCGTAAATTACAACTAAATTATGCGTTAGCAAACAGCTACAGTTCTACTGAACCATCACCGTTAAACCGCCCCCTAAAAATGCAAGGATGAAAAGATCCACACCCCCCGACCTCGTACGTACCTCAAAATTTCTCCAATACGTTGTGTCGAGAGTAAGACCCTGTAGTTCTATTTTCCAAGGGTCTGGCACATGCACAACGCATTACCTGTGACGCCAAGTTTCAACTCTAAGAATTGTAAATTAGTACAAGCGCCGAGGCGTTTATTTTACTACCACACCTTACCCTCATCAAACAGCACGCTATGTGGTAAATACTTCCTAAACCTGGAGGACTATTGGAATCCCTTGGTGTATATAGAGCGCATCGCTCGAAAATATATATACACCCGCAGTGACTCAGTTCTTGATCTTTTGTTCTTTATACAATACAGCTGTTTTAAAGCCATAGTAGAAAGTGGGGACCGGCGATACACGTATTTTCGAGTAATATTGACAATAAACCTTCGCGCACATCCTGTGTACATCTAGAACGTTGACCCATGGATTCTTTATAGCAAAGTGCACCAACCGAGTGTTCGTGCACCTGTATAAATAATGAGTCATAGCTTCGCGAGGCTAGAAAATGAATTGAAACCCTTTCCATGGTCCTATTTCCCCCACTTAGAGATCTCCTCCTGTATAAAAACCCTTTCACCACTACCGCTCTCTTGTCATAATCACCCCCCCACTTAAATCATCGATCACCTTATAAACCGCTGTATCTTCGCTTCAAGCCACCATTTCTGTTCGTAATACTGGCGAACTGGGCAGCCGGCTGCAAAGAAAACTCTTTTTATTACGCGTGTTCGGAAATACCGTTGAAAAATGACTCAAGCGGCGTTAAATACAAATTTGCTACCGGTGCGATACCTCGAAGCGAAGCCAACGGAACCAGCCAAACAGAATCTGCCCGTGCTATTGTCAACGACGTACCCACTTAATAATTCGGGTAGTAAAAAGATCACGGTGGGTTTGCAACCGCAGTACAGCAACCATTTTGAACCTGTTGTAAAGCTGTCTGGTAATTATTCACATCGTACGGTTATCTTCAACCAGAGTGAGTGGGTGGGATTTCAAACCCACGTAGCCACGATTCGTCAATACTTCGCAACGAAACAAGCTGGTCCTACTCAGACCATACAACTTGGAAATTATATGATTTCTTTCTCCACATCGTATGGGATGAAATCTATAACCATAGCCCTGGCAAATCAACCAACATCTGCTGAGCCAGCCCTAGGTACAGCGGTGCAGCGGGGACTCGTAACGCCTAAGAAACGGGAAAGTTCTTTCAACGCTATAGTCATGCAAAAACCGTCGTTTGATGGTCTTCTTAATATGATGACGTGTGTGGATGAACGGTTTCGACGACTGCAGCGATTCTCCGGCGATGTGACAAAATGTCTCTCGGATATAGCCATATCGTTACACACACAAATACCCGGCCAACAATCAACCAGTTTCACCGATGCCGATGCTGAACGATACATTGTCGAGAACGTTCATAAATTCAAAGACACCACACGTGCAAGCTGCGTCAACTCTGTCTTCGCGGAGCATTATTTCGACATCGTCTTCTTCGAAGTCGTCAGTATGTGCAAGAAAACCATCCTGGCCGAAATACGAAACCTCGACCAAATGCTACGCATGGGATCAGCGCTGCAATACAATTCGGGGTAGATTTCTGCATAAATTCTCCGAACGAAGCCTGAAAGTTTCGACTCTGGGGAACGGACCGCTTGACCAACAGACCTACAAAACCATCGACAACCAACATCACTACGCAGCGAAAGAATCATCCGATGGAACCCAAATACGAGCAACGAGTGCTTCGTGTGCTAGACAACAGTGTGAACTATCCGCAGAGAGAGAGACGAACACAATTAAGCGATAAACAAATGGACACTCTGAGAATCATTCTAGAATAACGTGTTTTTCTTTTATTGTTCGATACTTTATTCCATACTCTTATAAGTAATTAGCATGTGTAATTCCTAGCTTATGAGTTTCGTGTACACCTTCGACTATCACGTCCTCGAACCCGCCCCCGTTTTGTTAAGTAGACACTCTTAGCATGTAACTATACTTTTACAACCATGTAGTATTTTCGCTTCCCTGTAATAAAAAAAAAAAATATGCTTCTGCAGTCGAATTTTCGCTCTATCATTTACCACCCTAGACACCTACTCGGATCCGCAACAAAACACCGATAATAGTAATATTAACAAGCTTAAGAGGACAGGAGTTTGGTAAATAAAAACTTTGAAATATCGAGGTTTCGATCATTATAAACTTATATTCTGCATGATTACATTTTCACACGTCGAAAAAATCACACGTCACGATCTCATGAAATTCGTTCCATAATATTATACGCGCTCGATCTTGCCCCACTGAGTAAACCACCAGCCCATCCTTCCGGTATCGCACGCTCCCAAGGATGATGCTCTGTGTTGTGCTCGACCGCACTGTGTAGGCCCACCTACGCCGTGTCCCGATGTCCAACGAGGCCCATTCCGGTGGTGCATATACCCCGAAATCCAGGGGTATGTACACTGGCGCAACCAAATTTCCTCGCTCGTCCACCGCGTTGAGCTCGACAGGTAGAATGATGCCAGCCATTGTCGAATCCCACAATAAGGTTATCAGGCGAGTAGTCGGAAACGTCTGGTTACTGCGATCTTCTGTGGCGAGTCAGCGATTTGGTGGTTAATCGTAGCGCTGCTGGTGCACACAAACTGGATTCCCAGAGCTGATACCGCTTGCAAGACTCCGTATTTTTACTCGGTTGATGTAAAAAGTGCTCTTGATTTCAGAGCTCCCAGGCGATAATTCCACCGTTGTTGCACGAGCAAGACGATCCCCGCTTTTCCGTTCGAAACTCTTCGTATGCTCACGGTACGAGTTCGAAAAACGTTCTGTCGTTCTAAGTAAAGACTCGCCTAAGGAAACGTAGAAACTCCCAAACCCAACGTCGTAAAACAGACCAATCGCAAACTGTTTTCTAATATTTGCATACTTAATTACTGGCGACCACACCCTGCACCTTTTGCAATGCACAAATTCTAAACACCTAAAAAATAAAGCTATTTTCTATTTCCCCCACTCTCTCTCACTTAACGAACCAATGTTCACGTGGAAAATATGACCATCCGCCTCCACACCCTAACCTCGCTTTCCCAGCTTTACATTACACTGCACTACACATAATCAGCATATTGCTCCATTCGCCCTACACAACAGAGTCATTTCTTGAAACCACGGAAATCACCTACCACCCGTGGAGAGAGAAAGCGCCACAACAATACCTAGGACGTCGAACGCATCTACACACACACCTATTCTTCTCTCCATTGTCTTATTCACCGCCGCGAATAAGCACTATACCTATATAACAACACCGCCCCCACTTACCCACGAGCTCCCGAAAAAGGGCCCAATACCCCCACCCCTCCGACACCGCTGACTCCCCCCACCACTAATTCCCCATACGTGCCACAGCGACGCAACCGCGACCGCCAGACACCCCCCACCACGCGCAGCGGGATACCCACTACACCACACCTGTGACGTCATTGCCGTCTCCCCAAATACGTGTGCCTCTACTCACGTGGAAATCGTGCAAACCTACGAAAACCAATACACAGTATAACGGCATTCTCATTTTTCGACAGGTCCTTATATTTTCCTTAGAATTAGGCGTACCAAAGCCGAAACGATATATATCGATAAGAAGCGAGCGTCGCGTATAATTTTCCACGCGAGAGCACAGTCGGTCTTGACCAAATTTACACGCAACCCTCAAGCGCAGTTTATGATAAAATCCTTAGCCATAAGAACGAACAACACACGAAGACTCAATGATACAGAATTCTAACGACCGTCCAAGAGCGGAAAATATCCAAAACCTTACTCTACAAAAATATACGTTCTCCAAAGGAAAATCCATGCCGAAAAGCTGGACCGGCAATTAAACTACGTTGGTATTTCTTATGCACTCTCACACCTGGGTCAACAAAGCCTATCTTGAGGCAAGCGCGGCGACGCGACTAAGGCCCTTTTTCCTCCCTATGGTTTTCCAACGCTTCAGAAAACGAGACGCGGACTAGCTTCCGAGAATCGAGATGGAGATCACACACATCATAGTCTAGACCCAATCATAGTCTTCGAAAATATTTCCCCTTGTAACTCGACCAATGATGTGCACTAGTACATTTTCTACATCCATTCCACCAATCAAAAAAATAACGCATGACGAAAATGCACTTTTCGAGAAACTTCTTCTCCCACCATCCCAGCATCCAAAATATCCTACAAGCTAGGATAGAAAAATATTGGAGTCAGTGTTCCATCATCACTCCTTCAGACCTAGTCTCCCAACAGTGTTCCATCACCACTCTTTCAGACCTAGTTTCCCAACAGTGTTCCATCATCACTCGTTGAGTAAAAGTCCCCGATCAGCATCCGACGAGTTCAAGCGTTAACTTTAAAATTTGGTATATATCTCCGGTATAATTTTTACAAGTTCTGTTCATATTTTGAAAGGCGCGACTCATAAAACTTCCAATATTCATATTGAGTGTCCACACTAACACCGATACTTCGAATTGCGTGAATTTACAATTAGTTCGGAGGCGCGGCTCGCGATAAATATTCATGTGTTAAACATTTGTGTCGACGTGTAACCCAACATTGTTAGCAAGCCCGCGCAACCGTGGGGTCCGACCTACCTGCGGAGGCCCGAACCCGACGACTGTTAACAGATTACCGGAGTATCCACGACGCATCATCAATGTAAGCGAAATATTTTATGTATATTTTTTGTATTATTAATTAAATCGAATTAACCAAATTGGTTAATTATAATAAACCCCGAATTGTCAAGTCACTTGCGTAAATCAATTCAATTATTAATCGAGTCCCTGCGCCATACCCACCTTTGCTAGGCGTAAGCTAATAAGAGGGAACCGCGATAGATATATGCCTACGTCCCCTCACGTGACGTGACATCTCCCATTTCGATGAAATTTAACATGCTTGTAGAATGGGTAAAAATAGGCGACACGTATTTTTTTTATATCGGCGGAACCCGATTTTTAAGGGTTGAAAACCACCCTCGAAAATTGGGGTGTTTTTCGTTTTTCGTCGATAACGTTTTAACGGTACAAGATATGAAAAAACTTCAAATTGCAACAATGTTTATTTTTCGTGTACTATCCATTGGAGATGAGAACGATGCAGATACCAACAAATTTCATATTGTTTATTGCAAAAATGCAATTTTGTAACCGTATCTCCGAGAATTTTTAATCGATTGGGATGTAAATTTGCATACATGTAGAGAATGGAACAGTGCGAATAAGGATTTTTTTCTTTTTCCGATATCTCACAATTAAGGGGCTGAAACTGCCCGTCGATTTTTTTGCCGAGAGCATCGTACCATCAGCTAGTCTTTTGGCATTTCGGCCTAATTTAACGTCAATATATGTTCGTGTTATGACGCAATTACATATTTGTAACATTCCAATCCCCCGCCCCAACGGTCCACCTCTCGAAAAGCAAACGTTCAAAGTTCTTACCGTGCGGCATGGACGAAAATTTGTAGAAATAAAAATGGGTTACAAAGAAAGTACAATCAGTCAAAACAGTCGATAAACATTTTCTCGTTTTAGCGGAACGACAGTCTTAAGGGGTCAACGCACCCTTAAAAATTTCGTTCCTTCTATAGGTCGTGAACGGGCCGAAATAAAAATAAAGTTCGAAAGGAAAAAATCACTCTTCAGTTTTCTATTCATATGGGCAGAGGCAAGGCTCGCAATCACGGACTGACTTCGTGCTTCGCAAAGCAACGGGATTACAATTGTGTATTTACGAAGAAATTCCGCTCCATTCACCGTATCGAAGGCATTATCTGCAGAGATTACAGCGTTTTTGGGTTGCCGCTGCAACCCATGAACAGAATGACGGCGAACATTTGTATTAGCCTATAACGCAGCATAATTTAATCTTTATCTTTAACTTTAATTTCATAAACAACAGAACCAATGAACGAAAGAAATGAATCTTCGCAAAGAGCGACTACGGTGCAAAGAGCGGCTCTCAACCATACGATAATAAGTAACTCCTGCAGGTACGACTGGAATGATACAGCCCTTTGATGTTTATGGCTTCCGGGTATGGTTAAAAACTTCGTCCTACACTTTTCTGACGCAGTAATACTATACAATTACAACGTCAATCTGCATTTGAGAGACAATATTGTTAAATGACAATCTCTTACACACAACCAGTTTTCTTCTCCACGGTTTACAAACCTTTTCAAATATGCGTGGTACAAAAGCGGTCACGAAGAAGAAAGACCACCAAACTTCGAAAATCCAGTAGAATTTTGCTTTTCACAAAATGTACCGACATGCGAGATATGCGGCGACGCAGCTATTATCATTTGTGCATGGTGTAAGAAATCTCTTTGTTTCAAACACTTTTATCATGACTATCATTATTGTAATAAATATAATCCATAAAAAACATAGAGTTGAAACATTTGGTAAATGAGTAAGACTTTTGCGATTATGTTGTAATCTTCAAAGTTGTAATCTTCATAAATATACAATTGTAATCCAGTTGCTTCCCGAAGCACGAAGTCAATCCGTGATTGCGATCCTTGCCTCTGCCCATATCAGTGGAAAACTGAAGAGTGATTTGTCACAAATAATTCACGAATTATTGCAATAAACAACACGTTTATTGCTGTTATTGCTGTACTCATCATTATCATCATGAACGTCTAGTAGTCGAAGAATACAACATTTTTTCCTTTCGAACTTTATTTTTATTTCGGCCCGTTCACGACCTATAGAAGGAACGAAGTTTTTAAGGGTGCGTTGACCCCTTAAGATTGTCGTTCCGCCAAAACGAGAAAATGCGTATCGACTATTTTAACTGATAGTACTTTCTTTGTAACACATTTTTGTTTCTACAACTTTTCATCCATTCCGCACGGTAAGAACTTTGAACGTTTACCTTTCGAGAGGGGGACCGGGGGGCTGGAGTGTTACAAATATGCAATTGCATCATAACACGAACATATATTGACATGAATTTAGACCGAAATGCCAAAAGGCTAGCTGATTATACGATGCTTTCAGCAAACTAATCGACGGGCAGTTTCAACCCCTTAATTGTGAGATATCGGAAAAAGAAAAAATCCGTATCCACACTTCTCCATTCTCTACCCGTATGCAAATTTACATACCAATCGATAACAAATTCTCGGAAATACGGTTGAAAAAATTGCATTTTTACAATAAACAATATGAAATTTGTTGGTATCTGCATCGTTCTCATCTCCAACGCACTCCAGTACACGAAAAAATAAACATTGTTACAATTTGAAGTTTTTTCATATCTCGTACCGTTAAAACCTTATCGACGAAAAACAAAAAACACCCCAATTTTCGAGGGTGCTTTTCAACCCTTAAAAATCGGGTTCCGCCGATATAAAAAAATATGTGTCGCCTATTTTTACTTATTCTACAAGCATGCCAAATTTCATCGAAATCGGAGACATCGACCTCGCAACGTTTCCTTGTCAGTCTCCGTAGCTGCATGCCGTTTATGGCACTCACTTCCGGCTCACCTAACGTCGGCTCCCTCGCTTGACCCCTTTAAGGTGCTACTCCATAAATATTTGTTCGATAATGAAGCAACAAGAGCGTAAATGCATGAAATCATAAAGAATTAAATGCGGTATGTAGTTGTGAGTAGCGATTTCTTTGACGATTCTTTGGCGATTTTTCTTTCATTTTTGTTTTGGCGATTACTTAAAGGATCTGCGAGTAGCGAAGCGTTCGGTTGGTGTTTCCTCTTATCTTATTATATCCTCATTGCATTATCATATCTGTGCTGCTTTGTTTTTGTATTTTGTTTTGTTTTTATTCTTTGTTTCATTATTATTGTTTATTGTTATTACTATTATTATTATCGAAGCGCGTATTGCAAAATTATTATTATTATTAATTGTATTGTATTATTTCTATTATTTTATTGTAATTCTCGATTGCAACTTTAGGTTTAGTTCTCCAATTTCCGAGGTTCGTTTCTTTTGTTGTATAAAGCTTAATTCCATTGTTATTTTATTATTTTATTTAAGTTCATTTCTAAGTTATGATTATTAGAATTTTGTATCTTGCGTATAAGATTATTATGATTTCATTTCTTTGTTGTAACTTTATTATTTGGACCAAAATAAGACTCTTTTCACGAGTGGTAAAAATCGATATTCGATCCAGGTAAAAAGTTATGGAGTTTTAAAGTTCGCAAAAATGCAGTCGAGAATAGCGGACACGAAGACGGGAGAGGGGCCCAGGCTGGGTCGTCGGGCGGGCACGAGGGGCAGAGCCCCGAGTCGGAGTGAAGGGATGGCGAGCCGTGGGGTCCACACATACACACACACACACACACACACACACACACACACACACACACACACACACACACACACACAATGGAATGCATCTTGACTCTGCCTCCACGTGGTGCATTCTGGATAACGCTAAAGAGTCATATATTGCGGCAAAAAATTCAACTGTGACCGGTGACTGGATTTCAAATAAATAAATAAATATATATTTTTTTCATTAAAAAATCTCGTTCCAGTATATTGGGGGGTTCTGCCCCCTCTACTCCAGCAGGGCGCTGCCCCCTGCCCCCCCCCCCCCCGTAGTCCAGTAGCCACTTGCTCCAGTAGCCAACAGTCAGTCGACAATCAGGGGACGGGCTGGAGGGGCGGGGGGGGGGGGGTATTATATTACATGGTCTATCATGTTTCATTGAAACACACACACGCACGCACGCATACACACACACACACACACTCCCCGGCCTCTCCCTGGCGTTTGCAAACTTCAGTACTCCACAACTTTTTACCTGAATCGAATATCGATTTTTACCACTCTTGAAAAAAGTCTTATTTTGGTCCAAATAATAAAGTTACACTATCAAAAATAGGAGCGCCAGATATCGTAATATCCGCTTTGTTCTTAACATTTTTTTTATTAGTTATTAACAATAATATTATTTTTCTGCGAAAGATCGAAAATAATAATCGAACATTTCTTTAATGAGTGAATCACAAAAAAAATCGTTGAAGTTTTAGCTAATATTAGCTATTCTAAAAAAAAACAAAAACTCGTTTATTCGTTTTAGATCAACCGGGTCGATAAAATCAAGTACACCGTTCAGCCTCTCACGTTCAAAGGTCCTGCACCCGATCGCTCATAACTTATTTAGTTATTAATATTTTTTAATGAAATTTGATACACAACTTTGATAATATACATACAAATAAATGTCCAAACGATTTTTAGTTTATCTTTTTCCCTCAAAATTAGTTTTTATAAATTAACGATACAGTAGTCGAACCCCTTAAGGTATGAAAAAATAAAAAATCATAAACCTGAAGAGATGAAAAAAATTGGAAAGGACATTTCGTTGCGTTCCAACGGTGCAAACTTCAACGCTATAGAAATATGCCAATTGTGGCACCACGGTACAGCGAGCAAGCAATATCGGTATCGGTGAATGTTTTTTTTCAGGCTACTGGTTATTGGTCACGATCCCGTTAAAGGGTTCTATGATCGGTTTCCACTATCACATAACCCAGTAATGCTTTATGCAAAAGTGAACCATTTTCGAGATATAATTTTTTGAAGACAGGAGTAGGCAACTTTGAAATCTCATTTAAAAAAACACCTCACTTTAAAAAAAGAATAAAAATAATTTCTCGAAAATGGTTCACTTTTGCATAAAACTTTCAAGGAATCGTGATTAATAACCGGTAGCCTTGTATATATATTTATCGGTTTCAAAAACGTATTAAATCTCCCTAAAAAACTTCAACAAGTTAAAAAAATCGCCGAGTAATAAAATGTTCCCTTGAAGACATTTCGTTATTTTACTATCTACAAAATGCAAATTAAACTCGAAATATTTTTACTTCTATTTCAAACAAAGGTTTTATTTAGGTCGTTACTTTTTCAACTTAAGCGTACAATAACGTACAATATCGTGAAATAACTTTTTATGAAAAAGCCAAGCAAGTTTTTAGAAATGGACCCAAAACTGTCAAATCGTGGAAATAATATTTTTCTCAGTATTTTATTTCAGAAAACTACTTTACTATTAGAATAAAAAAATCAAATCATGATCGGAACATCGTGTCCCATGTTGAAAGAATGTCCTGTCTTTTGACTACCACTATCCACTGTGCAAGTGATTCTCAAAACCTTGAGAAATATAATTGTAACCGGATTCTCGGGAGCTTCGGTGCGAGGACCGTCCTCTCGTGCTGGTGCATCCGAAATGTCTGGGGGCGCCAGAGAATTTTGTTTCGCCGGGTTTCGCAACCGGTTTGTCACTGGGGTTGAGGGTATCCGCCCCGGTCTACTAACAGAGACTGGAACTCTCCACGATTTTTGTTTCGCCCGAATCGTAACCGGTGTGTTCTGGGTGCACTCACACGGAGGGACGGTTGCGGTAATGCACGGCCGCTCAGGCTGTGGGTTGTTGTAGAGGGGTCAGGATTTAGCGGGGGGCAGCTTAAACGTTTCATGCGTATTAGAACAATGTCCTTTTTGGTGGTGGTGGTATACACGTTGATCGATACATTGTTTTGAAGTTCAAACTTTTTTATTTGATATATCGTTACCGGAAATTCGATTACCTGGAGTTTCAGTACTGTCGAATAATGAGGGTAAGAAAATGGACGGACACTGTGTCGTCCAGCTGGGTATAGAGCAGCGACAACTGCCGATGCGAAACATGCGTTATCCTCAGATTTGACGTTAACTTTTGTGCTTGCCGATAATATTTTGCACATGATGAAGCACTAGGACGCGAGCATCATTTAGAAAGTGTTTCGGCTCGATGTGGTTGCGATCGATGATGGAACCGGTCAAAATCCGACTCTCGAAGGATGTTTCAATCTCTCGCCACATTAACTCATGATTCCCATGTCCTGCGCCCGTGTGTATGAACCGACTCCGCACACGATTCCTCAATCCTTCCAGACGCGCTATTTGGGCTATAGTGACTGTTGATGTCCGATTAATAATCGCAGGCGCTTAATCCGGCTTTGCGTTTCCAGCCGTTCGATGAACTCGACGCATCGTTGCTCTCACGCAGCAAAATCATCGAACGAGCGAAAAGCACGGCTTGGTCATGCAAGATTTGCTCCATGTTGATGAGTACGAAAAACTTCCACGATGGTAACAGACTGACTGCTTCATGCAAATTGCGGCCGGATTTGAGAGGAGCGGATTATTAAAAAGGCCTTCGGGGGGAAAAAATCGGCCCTCTCTCTCGGAAAAGCAGAGTTTTCCGATAACGCGTCGGTATAGATCGCTCGAGGAACATGAGACAAAAAACAGGAAGTCGGAATGCATCCGGTCAACAGATTTTATGGGTCCTGCAGCTCAAGTGGTCCATCGGCGCCAATGGCCGTGATAGGCTCCCTGATAGATCCCTAAAGTTTATAGTTTTTTTTCCGAGGAATCCTGACTTATCGAGACCTGTCTAAAGTGTTGACCAGATTAACGTGACGGGTGGACTCGCATGCAAACATCTTGACATTATCTTTCGAAATGGAGACCTCGATGCGACTTTTCAAGAGTGCAGCTGCGCTCAAGTGGTCCATCCGCGGTCCCTTTGCCTTTGATCCCTAAAGATTTTAGTTTTTCCAAGGAACCTGTCAGGACCTGTCTCGAGTGTTTGCGAGTTTGGAGGCGGGGCGCATGCAATAGACATTGTCTTTCGGAATGGAACCAGCTGCATGTCCTAAATAATGGGTTTTGAATGCACTTACGCAACTCTTGACACTCTGACATACTCCCACTCTCTCACTCCCAGACGCTCACACGTACTCGCGTCTTTTCTTTTCAGTATAGTGACCGTCTCCGCGGTTTGCACCCGCGCTGCCCGAGAACACCGCGTCAACGTACTCTCTCTCTCTCTCCTCTCTCTGAACAGCCTCACGTTTGTCTTCCTCGCTAGCCTTCCAGCGAGGGGGCGGGGTCGCGCCACATCCTCACTAACGACATAGCAGGCGTCGAACGCGCCATCTATGTACCTTCCACCATCGACGCGCGGGAACTTTTTTTGTGGGAAAAAAAGAGATATTCGAATTTTTTTTTTGTTTTGTTCGTTGTTTATTGAAAATACATAAAAAAAATTTCAAATTTTTCACGCCCCATGGTGACGCTGGGGAAGCTCCCGCGTCAGGTACTGTTGCCTTTGCAGTGGTTCGCGGCACGCAGCAGAACTCTCTTCAAAGTCGATCTGAAAAAAAAATACCGAGTGTATTCGTTAATAATATGATATTTTGAAGTGCAGTGCACAGGGATTTGAAAAAATATTGATTTTTAAAAAATAGGCACGCTTCTGAAATTAAAGGACGATTTTCGAGCAAAATTTCTCGTCGAAAATAGGCTATAACTTTTATTATTATTGAGATATCGAAAAATCCTATGTACTTCTTTAGATAATCTAGTTTTATTGATGCAGTCCAAATTTGAAGTCGATCGGATAAAAATTGCTTGAGTTCTGCTGCGTGCCGCACTTAAAAAAGTGGTTTTGAGAAAAACGCGTTCAAAGTTTTAGGTTTGTTAATTTATGCGATAAATTGGAAAAAAATTGTTGACCTTTAATCAGCGATGCCGGCACCATATAGCTGGCCTTCAAGAAGCAAATCATTGTCCCTAGCATCTTTACTCGAACTTGTAGAGGCTCTTCTTGCCTCTTTTGCAGCATCTGTGAGCGAGCGCTCCGCCAGCTCGATCCGCGCTGCGTCGGTTTCAACGCAAAAATTGAAACAATTTGGGCCGATAGTTATCCCCAACGTCTCCAAAACTTTCATGAGGCTTCTCAGGCCATCATTGAATAATAATACCGCGATATCAGCTACAATATCGACGATTTTTTTGCTCCCGGACAGACACTTGGGGGCTATTGCCCAAACTGATTTGTTGTAGCTTTCGTTGTTGTTTTGCGTGAAGCCGCCCAAACAACGCTGCAGCAAATCGTCTCTGCTCAAATTTTCGAAGACTGGCGTAATTGCCTCCAATACTTCCTCAGGAAGAGGCGGCTTATGGCGATATTCAGAAATATTACCGCTTGCGACCGCTCGCTGCCACGAACACCACGACTCGGCTCCCTCTGGGCAATCGTCATGTTGTGGCTCACTATCTGTGGATATTTTATGTTTGATAGTTGCCCAAATTGCCTTCCTCATTTTTTCAACATCATCGCTGTTCCTCCGAATAGCCAAGCCGTAATATGTGCTCAACTCGTCAATCAATTTTCCGGTGAGCTTTCCTCTGCCAGACAATCCTTTTTGTTTTTTCACGATTTCGCGGAGGCGCGTTCCCATACGTTTTTGGACATGATCGATGCACTCTTTTTTTATCTCGAAACCGTCGTATGGATCGCTATTCGATATGCCCAAAAACGTTTTAGAATCGCCGTCACCAATATAATATTTCTATTTTATGCCATAGAGCTCTTCAGACCGTTGAAACATTTCGA
Organism: Ophion obscuratus; assembly: GCA_964007375.1. NCBI lineage: Eukaryota > Metazoa > Arthropoda > Insecta > Hymenoptera > Ichneumonidae > Ophion > Ophion obscuratus. Next base: position 22,851,638 of record OZ023316.1, read on the forward strand.
CAGCTGAGTCGACTTCCATTTTTCCGTAGGAGCCGCTATGGTTCGCCTGGCACTCGTCGTTGTGGGTACTTTTCCATTCCCAGTACTCCGCGGTGCTTTCTTTTTTTTCCCAATGCTCACAAGCTTTGCAATATTTCGATTTCACCATAACGTCGATCACTTTTTTAGTGTACCAGCCGATTAGCGATGTTATGCCGAAAAGCGAGCTGAAACCGCGCTTACGCCACGATCCGTCGCCTGAAACGATAATTCCGTCCTCCACCCCATTTTCCAACGAAATCGTCTCCTCCTCAAGTGCAGCCTTTTGTTTGCTCACTGTGCTCACAGCTTTAGTGGCAATCGAAATCGAATTTAAGATTCGATCGTAGAAAGACTGAAATATGGGGCGCGGTAGGTCCATAAATGCACAAAACTTCATCAGGCTATTCAAACCGACGCCAAGAAGACGCATACTAAATACGATCCGATGATTTATTTCGTATACATTGTCAATCATAGGACACGAATTGATTTGCACTTTTTCACAATGGCCGCAATCGACCTCGATTTTGAATCCGAGACCGCGCAAACTTTTTTCAGTAAACTTTATATCGCGATCACACACTTTGCACTTCACTAACATCGATATAATGTTCAATGCATTGACGAGGTGTACTATACGATAACCGAAATCGTTAGTAACACCGACCTCTAAATCGTCCGACGATTTTAACTTTTTCGCCGACGTGCTCACATAGTCTGCAGAACTATTTTTGGAGCTATAACGGTTCGGATGTTTTCGACTCGAAATTTTCGTTCGACTCCTCGTCACATAGCTCCGCTTTGTTCCTTTTTTCCCCGCGTACACTTTCGGATTATCCATTTCAATGTGCAAAGAATAATTCTGAGCGTTCGATATGTATAAACGAAGCGATTCGGAGCGTTTAGACACGAGTAGCGTCGCTTCTATTCGCAAACTGACGCTCTGACGCTATCCCTATACCTGCCTTGAAAATTTTTCAATTATCGCCACCTATGGCTTTTTTCGAAACTATATTTATAGCAATAGCTGGTTTTTGTGAAGGGAGACAAAAGAATACCTGGGAAAGACCCGCAGGACCTGGGAAAGGCCCGGTATACCTGCCGGCCCTGAGGCGCGCAGCTGCGCGGGACCCCGAGCGTCACGGAGCGCTGCACCGCTCCATAAAATATTCAATATCTCCGAAAATAATTATTTTTTCGACCTGGGTCCAACGGCATCTTAATCTTAAATGTATTTTAGATTTTTCTAGATGGTTTTCAAAAAATCGATTTTTTGAAGCCGTCACAGTGGTGTTGTCCCTTAAAGGCGTCTTTAACATCTTGCCTTTAACTGTAGTGTCTGCTGTGTTGACCCTGATTATTGAGAAAAAATGACCAGTAAGCGGTGAATGGGTTTTCATGCCCGAGTAGTAATAATACTTCAAACTTAGATTCGTGATCTTGTACACTACTCTTTCTGTTCCAAAATGTTATGCATAATGTTGTGTATAAATATTTCCTGTACAAGAGCTCTTAACATTTAGAGAATTTAATCCAGCGTTGACTGTCATCGCTGAAGAAATGGGAAGAATAACCTGCGAATGGGTTTTGCAAATGTTCACAGTGATAGTGTGAATATTTGTTGTCTGCGAAAACATGGTAGGACGTATTTGCAGCGCTAACTCTGAATGCTGAAATCGATTCGTAACCTACACTTAAGTTTTCAAATGTTTTGCATGCTGGCCCTGCTGCGAATTCCCGTACGGATTTTAGTGTACGAATGTGTGGGAAAGCATCGGACAGCCAAGGAAAATGTGGGATCCCGTACGGTTTCCTGTACAGGATGAATATTCTTGTACAGGAACCTGCATGGGAACCTATGTGGGGCAACGTGGGAAGTTGAATCCTGTTGAACCTGTACGGGAGAACGCAGGACATAAATTCCTGTACGGGAACATGCATGGAAACCTGTGTGGGGCAACGTGGGAAGCTGAATCCTGTACGGGATCATGTACAGAAGAACGCAGGAAATAAATTCCTGTACGTGAATCTGCATGGGAACCTGTGTGGGCAATGTGGGAATCTGAATCTTGTACGGGATCCTGTACGGGAGAACGCAGGAAATAAACTCCGGTACGGGAACCTGCATGGAAACCTGTGTGGGGCAACGTGGGAAGCTGAATCCTGTACGGGATCATGTATAGAAGAACGCAGGAAATAAATTCCTGTACGGGAATCTGCATGGGAACCTGTGTGGGCAATGTGGGAATCTGAATCTTGTACGGGATCCTGTACGGGAGAACGCAGGAAATAAACTCCGGTACGGGAACCTGCATGGAAACCTGTGTGGGGCAACGTGGGAAGCTGAATCCTGTACAAAATCCTGTACGGAAGAATACAGAAAATAATTAGTGTACAGGAACCTAAATGGGAACCTGTGTGGGGCAATATGGGTAGCTTAATTTTTGAGACAGCGCTTAATAAGCTAATCTCGAGTGAATCAAAACGAATGTGAAACTTCTAATTTTTTTCATTTGTATCTACACTTTCGTGAGAAAATAAATCATGAATCACTATTGTCAACGTTGTTTTTAAAATGTTTTATGTGAAGTCAAAATTATCGTTTTTCAACGTGGGTCCCGGCCTCGCAAAATGGCGTGAAATATTTACTACACAGTTCTTAGTTAAACTTAATTAAACGCAATATCGTAATGTTTGTTTATTAAACTTTTTCATTGTGTTATCATTTTACGTCTTATAAAAATGTATTTACAGAAAATTGCATGGGTTCCCTGTACGAAAACACCAAGTGTGTTCTCCACGCGGGATCCCACGTGGGATCCCGTACGGGATCTCATACAGGTTCCTGTGTGGGAATTGGCAGCAGAAGGATCAGTAACAATACAAGAAAAATTGATTCATGATCGCCTGCTCGACTCATTCCGAGCCAAGATTTCATGCAGCGTATCGCGGATGAGTATTTCCTGTACAACAGATCTTCAACACGGTAGCGTTGTGAATGTTATTTGTCGAGGAAGCATTTCAGAGAATTAAATGAAGTGCTGACTGTGACCGCGGACGAAATGGAATGAATAATTTGCGAATGGATTTTTCGAATGTCCCACACACGGATAGTTCGAATATTTTTTGTCGGTGACAGAATTCTACGAGGTATATGCGGCGCTGACTCTGATTGTTGAGAAGAAATAATCAGTAACCTGCGAATACGTTTTGAAATATTTTGCTTGCTGGAGCAGTAATAATACAAAACATTTAGATTCGTGATCGTGTACTCTAGTTTTTCGGGTTATCTGGCCTACCGTCCACCTTTCGAATATCAGGTTATCTGGCCACGTTTTTTTCTGTTTCTTAGCCGTTCATCGGGTTATTTCATCGTTATCCTGTACAGCGAGACTCTAGCGATCTCCATTGCTAGAGAAATCGATCGGCGGCGAAACTGCCGCAGATAAATCCCGGCAGAGGGACAAATGCTGTACGTATTTGTTTAAACCATAGGCATTAATTGAAACATTTTACCACCCTCTCGCAAAGAGAGTCTGGCGATCTCCATTGCTAGAGAAATCGATCTGGGGCGAATCTTCCAAAGTTAAACCCCGGCAGAGAGAAACATTGCTGAAACGTATTTGTTGAGAGAATTTGGCCGAAATCGATTTCTTCGACGATAAGCTACATCGAGATTATAAATCGTGCTCGAGCTTATTTGTTTAAGGGGAGATATACACCTAGATGGTCGAGGTCAAGGATTTAGAAGCTATGAACATTCCGTCGACCGTAGAATATCTACACTATAGGCCTGGAATGCCCATCATTCCATGTAAGTTGACAAATTTCATGATTTATTAGTAGATGCATACATATATAGGGAGACGACGATGACGTCACAGGTGTTGTGTAGTGGGTATCCCGCGGCGGCTCGTGGTGGGGGTGTCTGGCGGTCGCGGTTACGTCGCTGTGGCACGTATGGAGAATTAGTGGTGGGGGGAGTGGGCGGTGTCGGGGGGGTGGGGTTGATTGGGCCCTTTTTCGGGAGCTCGTGGCTAAGTGGGGGGTGGTTTCGAGCTGCTTTTCCGAATATACTGACTGGTAGTGTCTTCTGCATATATCGAGGACCTGTTTCCCGCTAGAGCAAGCGGGAGGGGGCTCCGCCGCGTGGATCGTATGGGGGAGGAAGATCTTACACCGTGGGGATAGGGAGCTTCGGGTAAAGAAAAAACGCGATGATTTACGTGAATACATGTATCGAAGTTTTTATTCAACATATTGTCCGTTCATACATATTGCGCGCGCGCGCGCGCGCGCGTGTATGTGTGTGTGTGTGTGTGTGTGTGTGTGTGTGTGTGTGTGTGTGTGTGTGTGTGTGTGTGTGCATGTGTGCGTGCGTGCGTGCGTGCGTGCGTGCGTGCGCGCGCGCGCGCGCGTGTGTGTGTGTGTGTGTGTGTGTGTGTGTGTGTGTGTATGTGTGCATGCATGCAGATGTGAAAGTCGGCGTCTATCACACCTACTTGAAAAATGAATGCCATAGAAATGCTGGATGTGAAATAAAGTCCTAACCTATAAAACTTATTTTATCCAGCTGTAGTAACAAAGAGGCGGGCTCTTCCAAAATGTCACTACATCCGGGTTTTGTTTTTATTTCCACAGGTGACACCGAGGTATTTATATATGCAAAGTACTCAATAATGCGTGGATGCCACCGCACGATTTTTTGTGTGAAAACCCCAGATCTTCCACAGTTATACTCCCTTTTAACTAGTTCATTTCGTTTCCATGCCTCCCCACTATTCTTATCGTATTACAATATAAGAACACTATAGTGTGGAACTATAGTGCACTCCTAAGATAGAGGAAAAATATGGAAAAAAGATTCCCGAATGAAAACGACTTCTACCACCGCAGGCTTTACACTGCGAATCGAGCAGTCACTTTTACCGACATCACCTCTTGAAACTTCCGTTGTGAACTCACGTAAAAATGGCTGAGAAAATTCCACAACTTGAACAAAATCTGCGCGATCTAGCCGCACTTATAAATTCCGTGGAAGAGTATATAGTATGGGAGCAACAATGTGATTAGTGTGTGGAGTCATTGGAAACGAAAACCCGAATTAAACGACCGCGATTATCACTCGGAAATCCGCAATCGTTGGTAGCAGGAATCGCTCGTTTAGAAGGTTTAAAAAATGTTCTACGCAGACGATTTTTACATGCGGGTGCGCGAAACAGTGATCGTGGTTTGATCTGGCGAGAGATTAATACGGCGTTCGAAAATCGTGTCCTGACCGGCTGCGTCATCAATAACAACCATATTGAACCTCGTCAGTTTCTCGAAGAGGCGTGTGATATGATGCTTTCACACGTGCAAGACATTACCAACAAACACTTCGGTGTAAAAGTGAACACAGTTTTCAATGGTGAATTTGAGTCAGGTGACAAACGTGCAACTAAAAGTATCAACACGAAGAACTTTGAACTTTTTACCACATCCAATTTACGTGAGTGGTATACACAACGAGTTGTTGAGCCTACTCTAGCATCCCTCGAAGATTTTCAAAAACGGGATACCGGATGGACATTGTCGCGGATACTGAATTTAACTTTAAATATCAACAAATACAATCCAATGTGTATCGGATGTCAAACTGTTTTGTCGCGGGAAATAATCCTGAAGAAAGCGGCGGTGAATATAAAGTCTAAGGATAACGCATGTTTCGCGTGGGCAGTGGTGGCTGCTCTTTATCCAGTGGAAACAAACGTGCATCGAGTAACTTCATATCCACACTATTCAACTGTACTGCAGCTTCAGGGAATTGCTTTTCCAATGACTCTCAATCAAATTAAAAAAAATTGAATCGCAAAACAATGTTTCGATTCATGTATTTACAACGGAAAAGAAAGGCATCGTTCCAATTCGAATATGCGCCCAAAAACTGGTTAAACACGTCAATTTATTGTACGTGGAGGATTCGTCGGACCACAGTGTGGGACACTTTAGATGGATAAAAAATTTATCCCGGCTCGTGAGCACGCAACTGAACAAAAGAAATGGGAAAAAACTCATCTGCGATCGGTGAGTAACAAAAAGCATACTCGAGAATACACATATGAGCAAGTATGTACTTCAATAATATAATTCTTTCCATCGTTTTGTTATAGGTGTTTGCACTACTTTTACACGGAGGCTAAATTACGATCGCACGAGATGGATTGTGGACAATCAAACGACTGTGTCATTCGATTACCTGGTAAAACGGACAAATGGCTAGCGTTCGGAAACTTCAACGAAAAGAGCGACTTCCATTTGTGATTTATGCGGATGTCGAGTGCGTTTTGGCAAATGTTGACAACAAAAATATACAGCAAGAGCACGAAATGTTTAGCGTAGCGTACTACGTACATTGCTCGTATGACGATTCGTTATCGGGATACTACTCGCGGCGCGATGCCAATTGTATCCCATGGTTTGTTGAGAACCTTAAAAATTTAGCTTTGCGCATCAACGATATTCTATCGGATAGTGTTCCCGTGGTACTTCTAACTCCGGATGAGCGGGCAAAATTTCGAAGCGCTGCTCAATGCCATATATGTGAAAAACCATTTGCCGAAGACGACATACACGTTCGTGATCATTGCCGTCTGACCGGACGTTATAGAGGTCCCGCCCATTCTAACTGCAATTTGAATTACCAACGGTATTTTTTCATTCCCGTATTTTTTCATAATTTGTCCGGCTATGGTGCACAGCTCATCATCGAGGAACTAGCCACAGCATTTGTGGGGGAAACCACTGTGCTGCCCATAACTAAAGAGGAATACATTTCTTTTACAAAAACATTTCCTACGGCAGACAAATCACATCCGATTCAATTACGCTTCGTCGATTCATTCAAATTTCTCAATGCAAGTCTGGATGACCTGGCCTCATTTTTGACAATGGACAAACTACAAATTTTACGTTCGCAATTTCGTGACGTAACAAGCGATAGTTTCGTCCTATTAACTCGAAAGGGCGTCTTCCCCAATGAATATATTGATAGTATAAACCGATTGGAAGACTATCACCTACCACCACGAGACGCATTCTACAGTACTTTGACTGGTGACATTGTAAGTGAGAATGAATACGCTCACACCAAGAATGTATGGGAACGGTTTTCTATTCAAACGTTAGGTGAATATAGTGACTTGTATTTGAAGACCGAAGTTTTGTTGCTGGCCGACGTTTTTGAGAACTTTCGCAATAGCTGTATAGAGCGTTACAGGGTCGACCCCGCTTATTATTATACTCTCCCCGGCTACACATGGGATGCAATGTTGAAACATACATGCGTCAACTTCGAATTATTCACCGACATTGACATGGTATTATTTGTTGAACGGGGTATACGTGGTGGCCTGAGTCAGTGCTCAAATAGGTATGCGCGCGCCAATAACAAATACATGGAATCATTCGATCCATCAAGGTCCTCATCATACTTGATGTATTTCGATGTAAATAATTCGTACGGATGGGCAATGTGTCAACCATTGCCCTATGCTGATTTTCGATGGGTCGATGAGTTGTCGACATTCGATTTTTCATCTATCACGCTAGATTCACCGACCGGTTACATTCTTGAGGTTGGCTTAGAGTACCCGGAATGTCTACACGATGCACACACGGACTTACCGTTTTGTTCAACACATGGCAAACCGCCGGTTGGACAATACGAAAAACTGCTTGCAACCGTGCATAACAAGGAACGGTATGTTATTCATTATCGCAATCTGCAGCAGTGTGTACGACACGGTCTCAAAATCACAAAAATTCATAGAGTACTCCAATTCTCCCAATCGCCCTGGCTATGAACATATATCGAGCTGAACACGCAGTTCCGAACCCAAGCAAAGAATAATTTTGAAAAAAATCTCTATAAATTGATGAATAATGCGGTGTTTGGGAAAACAATAGAAAACGTGCGCAATTACGTAGACGTCAAGATTTTAACACGGTGGGAGGGCAGGTACGGTGCAGAGGCAATGATTACAAAACCAAATTTTCATAGCCGGAGTGTTTTTTCAGAAAACCATATTGCTGTCGAATTACGCAAGCTCGAGGTGAAATTCAATAAACCAATGTATGTGGGTATGTGCATACTCAACATATCGAAGACGTGTTTATATGATTTTCATCATGAGTATATGGTGCCTCTGTATAAAGAAAAATGTACAGTGCTGTACACCGATACGGATAGTCTAATATACAACATTGAGTGTGAGGATGTGTACGACGACATGAAGCGTAATATCCATCGTTTCGATACGAGCGAGTACCCGGCGAGCAATGGGTATGATATACCGCTTGTCAACAAAAATGTTCCCGGACTTATGAAAGACGAAAATAATGATCGGATAATGACGGAATTTGTCGGGGTTAGAGCAAAAATGTATGCAGTGCGAGTCGATGGTAAAGACGTTACGAAGAAACTGAAGCGCGATAAGGGTAAAATTGGGGCGAGAAAGATCTCCTTCGAGGATTACACGAAATGCTTGCATAACCAGATCGAAATGACTGATCAGCAAGCATGCATACGATCGATGTTGCATGACGTGTACACCACCAACGAGACAAAAATTGCTCTAAGTCCGCGCGATGACAAACGGTATATCATACCTGGAGCCACCAAAACGTTGCCATGGGGGCATTATAGGATACAATCGTAGGGTGTATTTTTTCAATTGTAGATAAGTTTGTAAAATAATTGTAAAAAAGCTTGTTCTGCAATAGTCAACCCTGTGAGAAACGACGTTTGTAAATTATCGCGTTTGTCTGTTGTATATAATAAATTGGTTCATGAATTTTTCAACTGAGAAAATGAGGAAGGGCCTGCTGTAGTTTGGCGAATCACCAAACTCCTCACGAATTTCGCGAATTGGCGAATTTCTCCTCACACTCTCTTGATACGCTTCTACGGGAGAGAGAGACAGAGAGAGGTGTCATAAAATTTAAAACATTTTTATTGTCCGCTCCACATCAGGTTTGCTCATTCAGCTATTGTGAGTATTGTCGAAAGCGAACCCCATTACAAACATTCGATTATTAGGCTGCTACAATACTTTTTCAATGAGATCAATTTCGACATATCAATTTCGACATATAAGTAGCTCCTGATCGTACAAATCACCTGCAACGGCTCCATCGTTATCGCCCGTCAGATGAAATGCTACGGAGTTCGTGATTTTCTCTCGATATATGACAAATATTTGCGCTGTCCAGTTCGGTGGGTAATCCTTTCAGAATACACTCTAAGTTTACTGATTCTCAACGCTCTTTATTGTCAATTTTTACTTGCAAAATGATGCGGTTAAAATTGTTTGAAATGGGGTCCTATGAAAAACATGTTGTTGTGGTAGCTTCTCATTTTCAACGATGATGCTACTCAGTTCCACCTGCCTTATCGTATAGTGTACAGAATCATCAGACGCGTCTACTAGTTTATCAAGAATACCGATCTATCTATAATTACTACGTAGGCTAAATTGCACTCACATTTTATTCCTCTCTGCACGATTGAAATACTCACAAACCGATGCTTTTAAATTGCTATACCCAGAATACAGGCAAAAATTATACGTTTTTATTAGGGTTTTAAAGCGACCATTATAAAAATATTTTCCCTGATCAAAGGGCAAGTTCTGCGGTATACGTCCCCTTGATAAGTGTTGAAGTCACTGCGGTTCCTGCATCATTACCATTCTTACTCCGTAGGCGTACGGCCGAGGCAAATTTTGAGACAGTATCGGTGACGGTTAGGTGAAATTTATGTTTGGAGTTTTTACGCGCGTACGATGAAATATCGACGAGATCAGCTTGCCACGGTTCATCCAAACCGCGAATGTTCACAAGTAAAAGGTCTAGTAGCGTCGAGTTCATCAACGCTTCGCACAACGAACGAGTTTTTTATTTGAAGCACTTAAAGTAACGCTACCGACTTTGTCCTTCCGATGTAACACTGGGATGACAGTGGTATACCGCACGAGGCAGCTTGAACGATAATTCGAACCATCTTGCGAGGAGCTCCCACGATCTACGCGGGGGAATCCGAGAAGTACTCGAAGCTGTCAATACTTACGCAAAAATCGGCACAAAATCGTGTCAATTATCCACAGACGCTTCAGTTAAGATAGAGCGCATCGTCACCGTGCAAGGGCTCAAGACATCCACCAACGAGTTTATACTAAAGGAGATATCCATCACCAAACTTTACGACAAGAACGCTGACCCGCAAAGTAGATATTAATTGAAGGCATATAAAACAACAGTTTATTAATAATAAAATTGAACAATTTCATCATCACAGTGTATGCTATGCATTAAACCTTGGTGTGTGTGTGTGTTTGTTTTTATTTTTTTTATTCTTTAATTTTAAATATCCGCAGCGGTAGTCGTTCTAACATAAACACAACAGGCATTTTTCTTATCAATCTATCAATCACAATGATATTTAGAATGATACTAAAGTAAAAAGATAATACTGACACTCAGCCCTGTATACGTTCAAACAGGTTGGACCCATGTCGCGCGTGACAATTTGATGTAGCGGTCCACCGCAGTTTTTGCAAAAGATTCCGCGCATGGCTATACAGCGTTCGCTGTAGTGACCACATCTTTTGCGAAGTCCTTCAAACATATCCCGTACATCGAAGTAGCACGAAACACAATACTTTGATCGATGATTTTCGGTAAAGTATATGTAATTCACGCAATATACGGCTTCCCGGTTCATCCGATTAAGCTGACGCCGGTCCAGTAGGTCCTCTCGCACATCATGGTATTCATCATCTGACCCACCGCCGTATGCGGAATCTGCCTGTTCAATATCACTATCCAGTTCGTCTATTTAAAGCAGTGCGATGTCATCACGAGCGATCACTTCTACTTCGTCGTCATAATCAACGTTGTGAACATCGATTTCGTCGTCACCATCAACGGCGATATCAACAATTTGAACGTCGTTATCATCGGTGATATCAACAGCTTCTACTTCGTCGTCATTATCGTCGATATCCACCACCTCCATTTCATTATCAACGACTAGATCGATCACTTCACGAATTTGGCAAACCATTATTTCACTTTTCTTCGTTCTGCGACTCTTTCGTTTCAGAATGACACCTCGGAGGTTGGAGCCTGGAATGGTGAAAACTGCGTTCACGATACTTTTTGAATTTTCCGTTTTTGGATCCTCATATGATTGAGGTATGGTGGGGACGGCCAATAGGACGTTCACACGGTTTTCCTATTCAGCATGTAGGAATTAGTCGGGAAGTGTAGGAAAAATTAACCTTCCAAGATCTCGCATCCCCACCATACCTCAATCATATGAGGATCCAAAAACCGAAATTTCAAAAAGTATCGTGAACGCAGTTTTCACCATTCCAGTCTCCAACCTCCGAGGTGTCATTCTGAAACGAAAGAGTCGCAGAACGAAGAAAAGGGAAGTAATGGTTAGCCAAATTCGTGAAGTGATCGATCTAGTCGTTGATAATGAAATGTAGGTGGTGGATATCGACGATAATGACGACGAAGTAGAAGCTGTTGATATCGCCGATGATAACGACGTTCAAGTTGTTGATATCGCCGATGATAACGACGTTCAAGTTGTTGATATCGCCGTTGATGGTGACGACGAAATCGATGTTGACAACGCTGATTATAACGACGAAGTAGAAGTGATCGCTCGTGATGACATCGCACTGCTTGAAATAGACGAACTGGATAGTGATATTGAATAGGCAGATTCCGCATACGGCGGTGGGTCAGATGATGAATACCATGATGTGCGAGAGGACCTACTGGACCGGCGTCAGCTTAATCGGATGAACCGGGAAGCCGTATATTGCGTGAATTACATATACTTTACCGAAAATCATCGATCAAAGTATTGTGTTTCGTGCTACTTCGATGTACGGGATATGTTTGAAGGACTTCGCAAAAGATGTGGTCACTACAGCGAACGCTGTATAGCCATGCGCGGAATCTTTTGCACCAACTGCGGTGGACCGCTACATCAAATTGTGACGCGCGACATGTGTCCAACCTGTTTGAACGTATACAGGGCTGAGTGTGAGTATTATCTTTTTACTTTAGTATCATTCTAAATATCATTGTGATTGATAGATTGATAAGAAAAATGCATGTTTTGATTGTTTCAGAACGACTACCGCTGCGGATATTTAAAATTAAAGAATAAAAAAAATAAAAACACACACACACACACACCAAGGTTTAATGCATAGCATGCACTGTGATGATGTAATTGTTCAATTTTATTACTAATAAACTGTTGTTTTATATACCTTCAATTCATATCTACTTTGCGGGTCAGCGTTCCTGTCGTGAGGTTTGGTGATGGATATCTCCTTTAGTATAAACTCGTTGGTCGATGTCTTGAGCCCTTGCACGGTGAAGATGCGCTCTATCTTAACTGAAGCGTCTGTGGATAATTGACACGATTTTGTGCCGATTATGGCGTAAATATTGACAGCTTCAAGTACTTCTCGGATTCCGCCGCGTAGATCGTGGGAGCTCCTCGCAAGATGGTTCGAATTATCGTTCAAGCTGCCTCGTTCGGTATACCACTGTCATCCCAGTGTTACATCAGAAGGACAAAGTCGGTAGCGTTACTCTAAGTGCTTCAAATACAAAACTCATTCGTTGTGCGAGGCGTTGATGAACTCGACGCTACTAGACCTTTTACTTGTGAACATTCGCGGTTTGGATGAACCATGGCAAGCTGATCTCGTCGATATTTCATCGTACGCGCGTAAAAACTCCAAACATGAATTTCATCTAACCGTCATCGATACTGTCTCAAAATTTGCCTCAGCCGTACGCCTACGGAGTAAGAATGGTAATGATGCAGGAACCGCAGTGACTTCAACACTTGTCAAGGGGACGTATACCGCAGAACTTGCACTTTGATCAGGGAAAATATTTTTATAATGGTCGCTTTAAAACCCTAATAAAAATGGATAATTTTCGCCTGTATTCTGGGTATAGCAATTTAAAAGCATCCGTTTGTGAGTATTTCAATCGTGCAGAGAGGAATAAGATGTGAATGCAATTTAGCCTACGTAGTAATTATAGATAGATCGGTATTCTTGATAATCTAGTAGACGCATCTGATGATTCTGTACACTATACGATAAGGCAGGTGAAACTGAGTAGCATCATCGTTGAAAATGAGAAGCTACCACAACAACATGTTTTTCATAGGACCCCATTTCAAACAATTTTAATCGCATCATTATGTAAGTAAAAATTGACAATAAAGAGCGTTAATAATCAGTAAACTGAGAGTGTATTCTGAAAGGATTACCCACCGAACTGGACAGCGCAAATATTTGCCATATATCGAGAGAAAATCACGAACTCCGTAGCATTTCATTTGACGGGCGATAAGGATGGAGCCATTGCAGGTGATTTGTACGATCAGGAGCTACTTATATGTCGAAATTGATATGTCGAAATTATGTCGAATATGTCGAAATTGATCTCATTGAAAAAGTATTGTAGCAGCGTAATAATCAAATGTTTGTAATGGGGTTGGCTTTCGACAATACTCACAATAGCTGAATGAGCAAACCTGATGTGGAGCGGACAATAAAAATGTTTTTAATTTTATGACACCTCTCTCTTTCTCTCTCTCCCGTAGAAGCGTATCAGGAGAGTGTGAGGAGAAATTAGGTGATTCGCCAAACTACAGCGGGCCCTTCTTCATTTTCTCAGTTGAAAAATTCATGAACCAATTTATTATTTACAACAGACAAACGCGATAATTTACAAACGTCGTTTCTCACAGGGTTCATTATTTGCAGAACAAAATTTTTTACAATTATTTTACAAGCTTATCTACAATTAAAAAAATACACCCTACGATTGTATCCTATAATGCCCCCATGGCAACGTTTTCGTGGTTCCAGGTATGATATACCGTTTGTTTTGAGACCGTGTCGTACACACTGCTGCAGATTGCGATAATGAATAACATACCGTTCCTTGTTATGCACGGTTGCAAGCCGTTTTTCGTATTGTCCCCCGGCGGTTTACCATGTGTTGAACAAAACGGTAAGTCCGTGTGTGCATCGTGTGGACATGCCGGGTACTCTAAGTCAACCTCAGGAATGTAACCGGTCGGTGAATCTAGCGTGATAGATGATAAATCGAATGTCGACAACTCATCGACCCATCGAAAATCAGCATAGGGCAATGGTTGACACATTGCCCATCCATACGACTTATTTACATCGAAATACATCAAGTATGATGAGGACCTTGATGGATCGAATGATTCCATGTATTTGTTATTGGCTCACGCATACCTATTTGAGCATTGACTCAGGCCACCACGTATACCCCGTTCAACAAATAATACCATGTCAATGTCGGTGAACAATTCGAAGTTGACGCATGTATGTTTCAACATTGCATCCCATGTGTAGCCGGGGAGAGTATAATAATAAGCGGGGTCGAGCCTGTAACGCTCCATACAGCTATTGCGAAAGATCTCAAAAACGTCGGCCAGCAACAAAACTTCGGTCTTCAAATACAAGTCACTATATTCACCTAACGTTTGAATAGAAAACCGCTCCCATACATTCTTGGCGTGAGCGTATTCATTCTCACTTACAATGTCACCAGTCAAAGTACTGTAGAATGCGTCTCGTGGTGGTAGGTGATAGTCTTCCAATCGGTTTACACTATCAATATATTCATTGGGGAAGACGCCCTTTCGAGTTAATAGGACGAAACTATCGCTTGTTACGTCACGAAATTGCGAACGTGAAATTTTTAGTTTATCCATTGTCAAAAATTAGGCCAGGTCATCCAGACTTGCATTGAGAAATTTGTATGAATCGACGAAGCGTAATTGCATCGGATGTGATTTGTCTGCCGTTCGAAATGTTTTTGTAAAAGAAATGTATTCCTTTTTAGTTATGGGCAGCACAGTGGTTTCCCCCGAAAATGCTGTGGCTAGTTTCTCGATGATGAGCTGTGCACCATAGCCGGACAAATTATGAAAAAATACGGGAATGAAAAAATACCGGTGGTAATTCAAATTGCAGTTAGAATGGGCGGGACCTCTATAACGTCCGGTCAGACGGCAGTGATCACGAACGCGTATGTCGTCTTCGGCAAATGGTTTTTCACATATATGGCATTGAGCAGCGCTTCGAAATTTTGCCCGCTCATCCGGAGTTAGAATTACGACGGGAACACTATCCGATAGAATATCGTTGATGCGCAAAGCTAAATTTTTAAGGTTCTCAACAAACCATGGGATGCAATTGGCATCGCGCCGCGAGTAGTATCCCGATAACGAATCGTCATACGAGCAATGTACGTAGTACGCTACGCTAAACACTTCGTGCTGTTGCTGTATATTTTTGTTGTCAACGTTTGCCAAAACGCACTCGAGATCCGCATAAATCACAAATGGAAGTCGCTCTTTTCGTTGAAAGTTTTCGAACGCTAGCCATTTGTCCGTTTTACCAGGTAATCGAATGACACAGTCGTTTGATTGTCCACAATCCATCTCGTGCGATCGTAATTTAGCCTCCGTGTAAAAGTAGTGCAAACACCTATAACAAAACGATGGAAAGAATTATATTATTGAAGTACATACTTGCACATATGTGTATTCTCGAGTATGCTTCTTGTTACTCACCGATCGCAGATGTGTTTTTTCCCGTTTCTTTTGTTCAGCTGCGTGCTCACGAGCCGGGATAAATTTTTTATCCATCCAAAGTGTCTCACGCTGTGGTCCGACGAATCCTCCACGTCCAATAAATTGACGTGTTTAACCAGTTTTTGGGCGCATATTCGAATTGGAACGATGCCTTTCTTTTCCGTTGTAAATACATGAATCGAAACATTGATTTGCGATTCAAATTTTTTTATTTGATTGAGAGTCTTTGGAAAAGCAATTCCCTGAAGCTGCAGTACAGTTGAAAAGTGTGGATATGAAGTTACTCGATGCACGTTTGTTTCCACTGGATAAAGAGCAGCCACCACTGCCCACGCGAAACATGCGTTATCCTTAGACTTTATATTCACCACCGCTTTCTTCAGGATTATTTCCCGCGACAAAACAGTTTGACATCCGACACGCATTGGATTGTATTTGTTGATATTTAAAGTTAAGTTCAGTATCCGCGACAATGTCCATCCGCTATCCCGTTTTTGAAAATCTTCGAGGGATGCTAGAGTAGGCTCAACAACTCGTTGTGTATACCACTCACGTAAATTGGATGTGGTAAAAAGTTCAAAGTTCTTCGTGTTGATACTTTTAGTTGCACGTTTGTCACCTGGCTCAAATTCACCATTGAAAACTGTATTCACTTTTACACTAAAGTGTTTGTTGGTAATGTCTTGCACGTGTGAAAGCATCATATCACACGCCTCTTCGAGAAACTGACGAGGTTCAATATGGTTGTTATTGATGACGCAGCCGGTCAGGACACGATTTTCAAACGCCGTATCAATCTCTCGCCAGATCAAACCACGATCACTGTTTCGCGCACCCGCATGTAAAAATCGTCTGCGTAGAACATTTTTTAAACCTTCTAAACGAGCGATTCTTGCTACCAACGATTGCGGATTTCCGAGTGATAATCGCGGTCGTTTAATTCGGGTTTTCGTTTCCAATGACTCCACACACTGATCATATTGTTGCTCCCATACTATATACTCTTCCACGGAATTTATAAATGCGGCTTGATCGCGCAGATTTTGTTCAAGTTGTGGAATTTTCTTAGCCATTTTCACGTGAGTTCACAACGGAAGTTTCAAGAGGTGATGTCGACAAAAGTGACTGCTCGATTCGCAGTGTAAAGCCTGCGGTGGTAGAAGTCGTTTTCATTCGGGAATCTTTTTTCTATATTTTTCCTCTATCTTAGGAGTGCACTATAGTTCCACACTATAGTGTTCTTATATTGTAATACTATAAGAATAGTGGGGAGGCATGGAAACGAAATGAACCAGTTAAAAGGGAGTATAACTGTGGAAGATCTGGGGTTTTCACACAAAAAATCGTGCGGTGGCATCCGCGCATTATTGAGTACTTTGCATATATAAATACCTCGGTGTCACCTGTGGAAATGAAAACAAAACCCGGATGTAGTGACATTTTGGAAGAGCCCGCCTCTTTGTTACTACAGTTGCATAAAATAAGTTTTATAGGTTAGGACTTTATATCACATCCAGCATTTCTATGGCATTCAGTTTTCAAGTAGGTGTGATAGACGCCGACTTTCACATCTGCATGCACACACACACACACACACACACACACACACGCACACACACACACACACACACACACACACACCCACACACACAATATGTATGAACGGACAATATGTTGAATAAAAACTTCGATACATGTATTCACGTAAATCATCGCGTTTTTTCTTTACCCGAAGCTCCCTATCCCCACGGTGTGATACCTTCCTCCCCCATACGATCCACGCGGCGGAGCCCCCACCCGCTTGCTCTAGCGGGAAACAGGTCCTCGATATATGCAGAAGACACTACCAGTCAGTATATTCGGAAAAGCAGCTCGAAACCACCCCGACTTAGCCTCGAGCTCCCGAAAAAGGGCCCAATCCCCCCCACCCGCTCCGACACCGCCAACTCCCCCCACCACTAATTCCCCATACGTGCCACAGCGACGCAACCGCGACCGCCAGACACCCCCACGACGCGCCGCCGCGGGATACCCACTACACAACACCTGTGACGTCATCGTCGTCTCCCTATATATGTATGCATCTACTTTTATTCATTCCTCAATTTTCAAATGCGTTTTTCTCAAAACCACGTTTTTCAAATCGGTACCCAAAATTTCTCGAAAACTGTCACATCCGGAAGAGATGAGAGCATAATATTTTCGGTTCCCTCTTTGTTGCCTACGCCTAGCGCAATAGCACGGGATGAGGGTAAAAAGGGGTAGTGCATGGGAAAGACTAGAATTAAGGAATTGTTGCAATATTTCGGTATTGAGGAATAATTCGACAGAATTGGTGTACGATTGACACTATGTTATTTATTATAAGATTACTAGACGGGTTTAAGTGATCAGGCCTACGATGAATGATACAGAAAAGAAAAAGGTATGGTTAGCTTAGATTGGTTGGGTTTGACGATCGGTCGCTCGGTTGCTCGCTCGCGTTGTAATTGCTGGTGAGACGCTCGCAGGATTTTAGGCTGGTCGTGTGTATAATCGACGTGTTTACTTCGAAGGGCACTAAGCGTAGATAGAAATATGAACGGCGCGCAAGGTCGATGAATTGAGACTGATATTCGCGGACCGATGAAAGAAATTATACAGGTTTAAAATAAAAATTTTGTGACTCGAAAAATGAAGACTGTTTGTATGAAAGTTAATTGGATATATTCGTAGGCTTCTAAATTACAACTTGATATAAGAAGTTGAGTCCATGGTAGTTGACGGGAGACTGGGATTGAGACTCGATAGAAGAACTTGATGTGATAGTAGTTGAAGAGAGACTGGTATTGAGACTTGATAGAAGAACTTGTGTCGATGGTAGTTGACAGGAGACTGGGATTTAAACTCGATAGAAAAACTTGGTTTAATGGTAGTTGACGGGAGACTGGGATTGAGACTTGAGAGAAGAACTTGAGTCGATGGTAGTTGATGGGAGACTGAGATTGAAACTCGATAGAAGAACTTGGTTTAATGGTAGTTGTCGGGAGACTGGGATTGAGACTTGAGAGAAGAACTTGTGGCGATGGTAGTTGACGGGAGACTGGAATTGAGACTTGATAGAAGTACTTGATTTAATGGTGATTGACGGGAGACTGGGATTGAGACTCGATAGAAGAACTTGATTTGATGGTGGTTGACGGGAGACTGACTTCAGGGAGGAAGTCTTTCTTGATATGAAAATTAGGAGGGGTTCATTAGTGGGAGACGGAACCTCAGGGAGAGTGCGGTCTTGGTCATCTACTTCTTTGGAGATTGGTCTATTGGTCGTGAGTGTATTGGTTAATTCGCGTGATTGGTCGCGGTATGGTGTGCGAATGCTTTACAAATTCGTTAGTCACGTGCGTGGCCTTATTCCCGAGCATCGGTTCTGACTAATATGCGTATGAAGAGAAGGAGACCTTTGTCCCGTGTTTCGACGAAAAAGCGCATGGGATATAGAGTTCGATATCAGACCTAAGCATTCGCATGGTTTGTATTATGTCGATTTATGGCGATGGTGACTTCTCATATCGAGAGGTTTATATACCGGACTACGCTGCGAGACCGGATGTCTTATTATTTAGTCGGAGTTAGAAGTTCGTCAGAGCCGTCTAGCCAATGTTATGTTTAAATAATCTGAAGTCGAGGCTTCTTTTTGTCCCCATGCGGATAGTCCAGCGTAGAGTTTTCGAAGTCTGTTGATCGAGTTGAGGGTTGGTTTTTCGTTCGACAGCTCTTCTTGGAATTTTTTAAGAAACGCCAGTAGGTACCGTATACGCAGATTTTTTTACGACGCTCCATGGATCGTACAATATCCTTGTATATTCGTGATTTTTTTAAATAAAGAAAATTGAACATATTTTTGAATGTCTATACTTTTAGATAATTAAAACCCCAATCCGAAATTTCCAATAGTTTTTGTGAAAAAATTCACAAAAATGACCTTTTTCCGACTCCTAGGTGTATATTTCCCCGTAAATTAATTAAACAAGGGTGGTAAAATGTCACGAGTCATCCACAGGATGAGTCTCTAGCAGCCCCGTTTACTAGAAAGTACGACCGTTATCAGAACTCTTCCGCGGAAGGTCGTCGAAAAATTACATCGAGTCGCGCCCATTTGTTTCAACAGTTCACGATCGCTAAATTTCACCGCTTGTTGTGGAGCGAGACTCTAGCGATCTTCATTGCTAGAGAATTTGACTCGCGGACAACTAGCTGAATTTAAATCTCGGTAGAAAGAAAAAATGCTGAAAGTATTTGGTTGAACCTGTTACATCTGTATCTTATATTCCAATAATTTTCATTAGCATTCCCTCTAATAATTTTTAACATACGTTATAGCGATTTAAGTCCTTCAAGATTGAACTCATTCGAACTTTATATTACAACACCATACATTCCTCTAAATTGCGACACCTCACATTGCGGAACCCAGAGTTTTTAGGGCAATCGGAATTCCTATTTTCCCACAATACTGACGATTTATTCAGCCACTTGCGAAGCGGATGCACTTCAATGAGGACTCGGAAAAAGCTACAACCGCTCAGCCTATACGTATTTCAAAATTCGTCGATTAGCGACAAATATTCACACAAAAATCGAGGTGCAACCTACCATCGTGGTGCAACCAAATTCGAGAGTCTCTCGCGAATCTTAGGACTGTGCGGAGCTCAACAGAGGCCGAGGCTCTCTGTACCCTGAGTCTTTTTCCGTGCCCTTAGAAGTTAGTTCCGAGTACGCGTCTTCGATTCTTAGCGATCAAGCATCACTACCCGAGGGTAAAGTGAGGCACTGAGGTGCAGCGTCTCACCACGCTTCGCAGGCTAAAAAGATCTCATTTTTAGTGTGCAGAAATAATAATTCGTTCAACAAATCTCTCATCAACAAAACCCAACTTATAATTTGCGTACGTGAGTGTCATACTATTGCACTGTCTTCGAGGAGACCCGAACGTCCAGCGTCAGCACGGTATCAAATTATAAGCTCACCGCATCGTAAGTCTAATCAACCCGTATTTAATGTAATAATTTCCAACTTTGTCAAACCGATTTAACCAATAAAAGGAAACTGCGATGATAAACTAAATTGTCAATAATAAATATCTGTATCAAAATTGTAACCTCCATTTCCAATTTCTCAAATTTTGATAACAATATATATAAATATATATATATATTTATTTCTAAAGAGCATACTTTGTCTCTTTGTTCAATTGGCCCAAGACCCTTATATTCACTAACTAGATAGGTGCGCCAAGCGCTTTAATAGCTAACCCGAAAAATATATTCAGATATAGATCGGAAGACTCCAACTCTAGAGTCATTCCAATATCAATCTTAGCCCGCTCAGTAACGCGAGCGGGTATAACAAATTGGTGGCAGCGGTGGGATGGCTATCACTATCTCCAGTTAATATTCTATCCCTATTTTCTCAAACTTTCATTTCGCTTTCAAAGTATAATAAAATAAATCTCTCCACATTAACCATGCCTGAAAGTATTGGGTTGGTACAAAAATCTTGCAACACTTTTTTTCAATTAAAATATTTTTCCTAATAACGAAGTTCGAGAACATTCAAGAATAGGAAATACAAGAATGGTCTAGAACCTTCCATGCCGCAGGATATATAAGCGAGTCAGTTGTTCCGTAGAGTCAGTGTGAGCAAAGATGGATCAACGTGCACTTCGAGCAATCGCCTATTACGAATTTTTGCAACGACATTCTGCAAGAGCCGCAGCCCGTAATATGTGCAGTGCGTTCAAGGCTAATGTAGTTAATTATTCAACGGTCTCCTGTTGGTATCAGCGTTTTCATTCTGGCGATACATCTTTTGAAGACAAACCTTGGTCCGGCAGGGAATCGATTGTGGACGATGAAGAACTGCGAGCACTTATAAAGGCAAAGACTAATATGTCGTCACGAGAATTAGCCAACAAACTCAACTTCAGTCATCCTACGATCCTTCGACATTTACAAGAGATGGGATATAGGAAAGTTGTTTCGTCTTGGATACCGCACAATCTCAGCGAATCAAACAAAGCAACACGCATGTCCATCTGTCTTTCACTCCTGCATCGTCTGCAAAGAAAGGATTTTCTTCAAGAAATAGTCACTGGGGATCAAAGCTGGGCGTTGTATGTTAATCACACGCGCAAGCGTCAGTGGCTACCGAAAGGGGAAAAACCAGAACCGATCTCTAAACGGCCCCGTGAAATGAAGAAAGTTTTACTCTGTTGGTGGGATTCTGAGGGCACGCTCTATTACGAATTTCTGCCAACCAATACCACAATACAGGCAGAGAGTTATTCTGCACAACTGCAAAAGGTGGCTAAAATTATGAAACAGAAAAGGCGTAAACGTCTTCAAGTTCGGCTTCTCCATGACAATGCTCGACCCCAGGTCGCTAAGATGACACAAGAAACTATTTCGCAGCTAGGATGGGAAGTTCTACCACACCCACCGTGTTCACCAGACTTAGCACCTACCGACTATCAGCTGTCTTGAGCTTTGAAGAACTATTTACGGGATAAAAAATTTGATCATCTGTCGGATCTCACAAATACATTGGACGACTTTCTTAAATCATGACCAAAAGAATTCTGGTCTGCGGGCGTGCAAAGTCTACCAGAGCGTTGAGCAAGAGTTGTAGATGCAGAGGGAACCTACATTACTGAATAATCGTTTATTGTTAAAATAAAATATTTTTCTTTCTTACTCGTGTTGTGTGTTGCAAGATTTTTGTACCAACCCAATAATAACTTGACTGCAAATGAAACTACCACTCAAAATCAGACTATGCTCGATAATTCGGCCTCCTTAGGTTACCTCACTGTTACAGATGCCATAGCTAAAGTCCCTAAATATGACGGCAGAAATTGGAAATTTTCGGATTACGAAATTGAAATAAAATCACTTCAACAGGGCTTGCCCGAAGGAGCGGAAGCTAGACTTATACACGGAATTTTGGCCAAACTCCGAGGTAGAGCCCGCATACATGTCGAGGGAAAGTCATTCACTTCCGCTAAACATATTTTGAAAAGTCTAAAAGAAAAATTCTCTCCTGATCAAGACTATGAATATTATCGCAGTCGCCTTCTCGATGCACGCATGAGAAGCGATGAAGACGTGTCAGATTTCTATTCACGACTTCAACGCTACGTCCGGAAAGCTGTGAGCGAAGTCGAAGAAACCGACGGCAACGATGTTGCAAGATCGACAAAAAGTCGACTCGAAGCTCGCGCTCTCGATGTTTATATTGACGGCTTGCCCGACAACATAAGAGCCTATGTACACAGTCGCGACCCCGCGACCCCGCGACCCTCCAATCCGCGTATGAACTCGCGTCCAAAGACGAAAAGAGAATCCGACGTTCCCGATACCGCAAGGTTTTGCGTAAAGATCGTGCGGAACCCCGACGCAATTACTACGAACGAGACAGTTCCTCTGACGAGAATTGTAGATCACTATCACGCGAGAATCGAGATTTCTCACCGTATCGACGTGCATTCGCGACCTATATCGAAGAGATAATGTGCAAGGACTGCAAAAACTGTCTCTGCCGATCTCGCAGACTTTACGGTTATGACTCAACGACACGAGACAGAAGCCATAGTCCTCCTAGAGGAATACTGAAACGTGAATACCGATCCTGCAACCGAGACGACTGCAACCCCGAACACGAACGCAACAGAAGTTCGTCAAACGACAGACGTACGCCGGAATCACCGCGAAATCCTTCCTCCCGGAGAAATAACACTCCTCCAGCCAAAAACATCAATATGAAACAAAATCCGTCTTTAAACTAGATTCCCAGTCGTCCGAACGACGCGTCGACGGCTGCTCATCAAAAATTGCGTCAAACACCGGCCGTGAATTTCCAATCGTAACCGTGAATTTGCAAAACAGTGCCAAACAACCGAAAGCTGTAGTAAAAGTACCAGCGCGCGAACTGAAAAACACAAAAGCGAGATTTTTAGCCGATAGCGGTGCGGTCATCAACATGATTGAAGTTAATGCTCTTCTTGGAACTGTTATGATCGATGAGAATGATCAAGTCGGAGTACTCGGAATTTCCGACAATTAAATGTTAACAGCAATCGGCACAACGACAGTACACGTATTCGACCAACCCGTAAAATTTTGCGTTTTCAAAACAACCCTTCCTTCACCGGGAGTAGGCATAGTAGGCGAAGAATATCTCGTACAAGAACTCGCTGAAATTTCGTATCATCACCGCACTTTAATAATCGCTAGTCGGCCTACTAAAACAATTAAATTTATTTCGGAATACGAAAATACAAAGGTTCGCACTTTTTCCGTAAATACTAAGGCGCGCGTGACTCAAATGTTACCCGACTCCGCTGGCGCAGCAGATTCCAACAACGACGCCGCGCGCGTTAATATCCACGCTCGTACTCGACAACCGATATCCATAAAACTTAAAAACACAACCTTACGAGAGGGATATCTTCCGCGCCTAACAGCTGATGAAGGTGTTTATATCGGTGAAGCCGCCGTGACCAACTTTAACGGTACATGTTACGTAATGGCTATCAACACGACCGAGCAAAATGTTGAAATCACTATTCCGCCTCAACATTTAATTCCATTTGAATATCGAGGACCTTCCGAAGAAATTTCAGATTCGGAGTCACCCGATGAAAACGCTGTCCTCGGCAAGGATCGCGTTACTGGAATTTTAAGTTTGCCCCGATCGTTTTCACCTGCCTGGTGACAGACTAGGTCGATCACGATTAATGAAATGTACAATACCGACCACCGATGACATGCCAGTTAACACCCGTCAATATCGTTATCCAGTAATTCACAAGGAAGAAATTAAGCGACAAATGGACAAGCGCCTGACTGAGGGAAAAAATCAGCCGAGCGCCTCTCCGTACAATTCCCCTTTGTGGATTGTTCCAAAAAAAACAGACGCCAACGGAAATCGAAAATGGCGCGTCGTCATTGATTATCGTACCTTAAATGAAAAAACCTTACCAGACGCTTACCCCCTTCCAAACATCACTGACATCTTGAATCAATTGGGTGGTGCCAAATACTTCAGCATTTTCGATGTGGCTAGTGGATTTCACCAAATCGAAATAGACCCGAAGGATCGTCCGAAAACAGCATTTTCTACGCCCGAAGGTCACTACGAATTCTCAGTGCTACCATTCGGTTTGCGCAACGGTTCCCGTGTCTTTCAACGACATATGAACGTAGCCCTAACTGGACTCAATGGTATCAAACTGTTTGTTTACCTAGATGACATCATCATCTATGCACCGTCACTAGAGGAACACGGGCGAAAAGTGCACAACCTTTTTATGCATCTTCGTCAGGCTAACTTGACCCTGCAAACTGAGAAATGCCAGTTCCTTCGGACGGATGTAACTTACCTAGGACACATCATCTCTCAAGATGGCGTTCGACCGGACCCTTTGAAGGTCAAAGCGGTTAAAAACTACCCTGCTCCGAGGAATACTAAAGAAGTTCGACAATTTCATGGGTTCGTCAATTACTACCGAAGATTCATCAAAGACTTTGCCATCAAGGCCAGACCACTAAGTGACTTGCTGCGAAAAGACAGACAATTCGTGTGGACCGAGAAAGAACAAGGAAGTTTCGACGAGATCCGCGAAGCCCTCTGTACGAAGCCTGTCCTGCAATATCCGGACTTCAGCCAACCGTTCATTGTCGCCACCGATGCTTCAGATACAGGCCTTGGTGCAGTGCTAAGCCAAGTAAGTAATGAAGAGGAACGACCTATCGCCTATACGTCGCGCACCCTAAACGAATCTGAAAAGAATTACCACAGCAACAATAAGGAGTGCCTGGCAGCCACCTGGGCATTCGGATATTTTCGACCATATCTTTACGGTCGCCCGTTCACCCTTGTTACTGACAATCAAGTGGTTGCATGGCTACACAATATGACTGACCAATCGAATCGACGCGCTCGTTGGAGTGTAAAGGTCGGAGAATGTCAGTTCATCGCAAGGTACAAGCCCGGAAAACTCAACCAGAATGCAGATGCTCTTTCACGCAACCCTGTCGCTACTGTCACGGCGTTTCCAATGCGAAAAGTAGGCGCATCAAGTGCAAAGCCGCGTACGAAAAGTGGTCCCACACCAGCAATCTCTATTTTGCAACGTCCTCGAGATCGTCCACCCGCAATGAAAAGACCAACAAAATCTGTTGTCGCAGTGGAACCCAAACGAGACGTCAGTTCAATCGGAACACGAGTAAAACAGCGAGAAGAGATTTGACCGCTAGCAAAACGTGTGACATACAAGGAGCCAGATTCCGACTTCATCAGTGACGAATCATCGACAGATCTCGTTCCACCGATTCGCTCAGCTCATCGCAGCATGCTCCCGTGCGTAGAAGGAACTTCCGACCATCAGGCGAAACCTGTCGATGCCTCGGACGTCGAGAATATTTGCGATGACGTTTTCTTACCAGAAACTGAACCGCCCGAATCAAAAACAACTGACATCGTAATCGAAGTCGCTCCTTCAACTTCTAGCGAAAGTGAAGCCGAAATCATCGCCGACAGGACCTTAACGCCCGAAAATTCAACACCTGAGGCCATATTGACCGAACATGGAAAACCATCAGCAGGCTTCCTAGAAGAGCTGCGAAAATCATTTTCACGTTTCGACACTTCTGTTCGCTTTCGCGAGGAACCTGAGGATGAACCAGGAATCGACGACTACCCATCATCTCCAGAAGATCTGGGTTATCTAATAAAAAAGGGGTATCAATGCATCCAAGATCTCAGCCACGCTCTCAAGGAACGTGCACCCGATAACCCTAATCCTGAGGTCTCGGTACCACAACTCGAAACATCGAACATTGTTCTTATGAATCGGAAATCGACCATCAATACGCTACGTTCATTGTATAATCCAGCGGCTAAATCGAGCCCATTCCCAGGGACATCCGCGATTTATGGAGAGTTTCCATCTATGCGAGACTGCATACAGAACAAGATTTCGACAGAACCGCCAGTTGGGACTCTGTCTGAATCAACACGACCATCTTCAACGCCGTGTAAACCACCAACACAACATATGGCACCTGCAGTCGGAACTTCTGCTATATCCGTCGATGCTGACTCAAGCGATACCGATCCGACGCAATCTGACACCAATCATGAACCCGGTCATTCGGACGTCGATAAAATTGGTGTCATTGAATCGAGTCGTGAAGCGCTAACTTCCGTTAAAGACAACGTTGCCCACTTCCTCAACGCTGATTGCGCGCCTTTAAACAACATCAGCCAACTACTCTCGGATCTTGGACATATCAAGGTACCAAATCTTCAAAATCGCAACCTGACCAAGGGACAGATTGTATTAACAGCAAAAGGAAAATTTTAAACTTTAAGCATCGTCAACAAGAAACACCACTTCGACAAGCCCAGCTTCGAAAATATCGTAGAAAGACTACAAAATCTGCGCGCATCTGTATTGCGTTACGAACTGCGCTCCCTACGATTATCTAAACCTGGAGACGACCTGGAGGATCTTCCTTACAATACCCTTAAAGAACTGTTGGAATGCATTTTCCACGGGGTACCTGTTACAATAACGATTTGCAACACGTCCATCCAAAACGATCCGCCCCCACAACAACGGGATGAAATTATTCGTGAGGCCCACGAAAGCCTCATCGGAAGTCACAAGGGTATGACAAAAACATACCGACGCCTTCGAGAACGATATCACTGGAAAGGCATGAAGGAAGAAACTGAAACCTTTATACAGCAATGTAAGATCTGTCAACAACAAAAACTAGCACGCATAAAAACGCGAGAATCATTTCATTGGCATTCATTTGGCGAGACACGCCAAATGAAATACTTGGGAAAATTTCTCTCGACACAGTCGGACCTCTCAATACAACACCTAGAGGCAATCGTCATATCCTAACCATTCAGGATAATTTTTCCAAATTTTGCGCAGCGATACCGGTACCGAACATTAAGGCCGAAACTTTAGCTCTAGCGCTATCAAAGCACTGGATCGCCTTACACGGCCCTCCGAAATCCATCCTTACCGATCGCGGTACTGCATTCACCAGCAACCTTTTTGAGCAGCTAGCGGAAATTGTTAAGGTCAAACAGATAACAACAACGGCGTATCGACCCCAGTCGAACGGGTCACTCGAACGCAGTCACGCTGCTCTGGCCGTCTATCTGAGGGCCTTCCACGATCGTTTTGATGATTGGGACGAATTACTACCTTTCGCGATGCACGCGTACAATACGTCCGTGCATACGGGGACAAATTTCACCCCATACGAATTGATGTACGGAAGAAATTCGCGCCCGATTTCGGCGTTCCCATCCGTCGAGAAAATTAACACATATACTGAATACATGACCGACTTCATTACTCGACTCGAGGAAATTCGACGCGTCGCGGCGAGAAATCTCGATTCAGCAAAACGACGCTCAAAAAAATATTATGATCGCAACGCACACGCTGTTTCGTTCAATGTGGGTGTCGATATTTACGTAATCCAAGAACCGCATAAAGGGAAACTCAATCCTCTATATCACGGTCTTACGAGATTACTGATGTCACAGAAAAGGGAAACATTGTGTACAGAAATAGTCGTGGCAAGCTCGAAATGAAACATCCCAACAAATGCAAGTTAGCCATTTAATAATCGCTCAGCCAGCCTCTGTTCCAGGTCCATTCGGAGGAGGGATGCACCACCAACTCGGCGCCACGATGCTGGTTTCGACTTCAATTGGACCCCGATTGCACTGGCTACTCAGCACACGTCACCCTACCACCGACGGACACGGTTTCATCGTCGATCGATAATGTCTACCTCCCACCGGCTGCCCTAAACATCAGCGAGCTGTCACCCCTAGTGTCAGAAGAACTAGAGAACCTGGACCCTCTGATTCTCATCTCAAGGTCCCCACCATTGAAAGAACGACTTCGTCGTGCCGACATCAGTCTCGATGCCGCCGAAAAACATCTAAAGGAGCTAACGAAAAAGAAGCAAGGCATCAAGTGGTACAATAATCATCAAACTTGGACTTTTGGGAGCATTGGAATTTCAATGGCCACGTTCTTGGGACCAGCTGTCTACATCCTTCGCAGCAACATCCTATCGACCCTCATAGCATCCTGCGGGAAGTGTTTCACATCACGCCGCACCAAACCACTCCAGCCGCCATCCAGTAATCAGGAACAGCATGTCCTCCCTATGGTGGTGTACCAACCAACTTCTCCACCTGCACCGAACGGGACGACACCGGCGATTACACTAGTTCTTAAGAGTAAAATACAGCCTTTTGCGACTCGGGGACGAGCCACTCGAAGCTCGCAAACTCCATCCCCGCGCTTCAATCTAACAAAGGGGGTGTTACATCCGTATCTTATTTTCCAATCTTTTCCATTAGCATTCCCTCTAATAATTTTTAACATCCGTTATAGCGAATTAAGTCCTTCAAGATTGAACTCATTCGAACTTTATATTACAACACCATACATTCCTCTAAATTGCGACACCTCACATTGCGGAACCCAGAGTTTTTAAGGCAATCGGAATTCCTATTTCCCCACAATACTGACGTCTTATTCAGCAACTTGCGAAGCGAATGCACTTCAATGAGGACTCGGAAAAAGCTACAACTGCTCAGCCTATACGTATTTCAAAATTCGTCGATGAGCGACAAATATTCACACAAAAATCGAGGTGCAACCTACCATCGAGGTGCAACCAAATTCGAGAGTCTCTCGCGAATCTTAGGACTGTGCGGAGCTCAACAGAGGCCGAGGCTCTCTGTACCCTGAGTCTTCTTCCGCGCCCTTAGAAGTTAGTTCCGAGTACGCGTCTTCGATTCTTAGTGATCAAACATCACTACTCGAGGGTAAAGTGAGGCACTGAGGTGCAGCGTCTCACCACGCTTCGGAGGCTAAAAAGAACTCATTATTAGTGTGTAGAAATAATAATTCGTTCAACAAATCTCTCATCAACAAAACCCAACTTATAATTTGCGTACGTGAGTGTCGTACTATTGCACTGTCTTCGAGGAGACCCGAACGTCCAGCGTCAGCACGGTATCAAATTATAAGCTCACCGAATCGTAAGTCCAATCAACCCGTATTTAATGTAATAATTTCTAACTTTGTCAAACCGATTTAACCAATAAAAGGAAACTGCGATGATAAACTAAATTGTCAATAATAAATATCTGTATCAAAATTGTAATCTCCATTTCCAATTTCTCAAATTTTGATAACAATATATATATTGTGACGTGGCAGAACGTTAGGAGCGGTTAGGCGGGCCCGCGAAAATTTGAGCCGCGTGACGATCCAGAAGCGGGGAGGGACTACCTAGTGTGGCGGGTCTTGGAGGATTTTCCTCGAGCCGTTGGGCAGTTAGCCACAGGGAGGCAAGCGAGTGGGATGAACATTTGTTGGGTCGCGGAAGAAATTAAAAGGGAGTCGCGCGTCAGATCACCGCGATTCCGCCGAACCGACACTGGTCCCATCTCTTCAAGATTGGAACCCAGTTTTTACCCTCCACCGGCTCTCGGGCACGATACTCGGGATCGTCACGCGGGGCGAGGGCACTGTGGTTAACGTTTTTTTTTTTTTGTTGGATATTGTATCGAGTCCCGTGTTAATTCGTGTGTGAGCCAATCGTGAGAAAAGGAGAGAGAAAGAAAATAAAAAGAAAGTATTGTATTCGGTCTGGTCCCTCCGGAAAATAAAAGGAGAATTGTGAGCTCTCTCTGAGGAAAAGGAAACGAGTGTTGTTAGTTAACCCCATACCCCGCCACTCTACCGTAGGAAGGGCTGCACCTAGCCGGGAAGTTCTTCCTTCCTCCTCCGAACTCGGCGAGCCGCGAACGCGGCTGGCGCCCCGATAAAGAAATCGCCGGGTGAGAGGGGAAGAAAGAGTTTTGTGGCGGATCTTCAAAGGTTGTTGGATTTTGCCGTCACAATATATATATATATATATATATTTATTTCTAAAGAGCATACTCTTTGTTCTCTTTTGTTCTTTGGTCTTTGCTATTTGGTCTCTTTGTTCAATTGGCCCAAGACCCTTATATTAACTAACTAGATAGGTGCGCCAAACGCTTTAATAGCTATCCCGAAAAATATATTCAGAGATAGATCGGAAGACTCCAACTCTAGAGTAATTCCAAAATCAATCTTAGCCCGCTCAGTAACGCGAGCGGGTATAATAAACCATAGGCATTAGTTGTAAAATTTGACCACTCTCTCGCAGAAAATTTTATTTCTGCAAATATCCTATTCTATTCTAAATTCTAGCCTCAGAAAAACTGCCTAAGGAAAACCCCAGCAGAGAGAAAGAATGCCGAACGTATTTGTTTAAATAATAGGCATTGCATGTCAAATTTTACCACTTCTTCGCAGAGTGAGTCTCGTGCGATCGCGGTCATTAGAAAAATTTGGCCGAAATCGATGTCATTGACGATAATATGTATCGTGAGTATAAATCGTGCTCGGGCTTATTTGTTCAAATTAATTGAAGAAGGATGGTAAAATGTTTCTAGTAACCCTGCTTGCTAGAAAGTTCGACCGTTGTCAGATTTCCACTGATCATCGTCATCGAAAAAAGAAATCAAGTCGAGCCCATTTGTTTGAGGGGTTACGTGGGTTTCGAAGAAAAAAAAGCATAGATTCTCTATATAAAAAAATATAATATATACATTATTTTATTGAAAATGTTAAGCACACAAAAGAGCTTCAACGATATTGTTCAAAAATTTCATCCAAAAGTTGGGGAAACTCAGCCGGTGGGACCTGGTTTCTAGAAACCCCTAAAAAAAGTGTCCTCGTGGTGGTCACGATAAGTCATGATAGCTTTATCTGATATTAAAAAAACGAATTTTGTTCTATTAATAGATAAATAGAGCTCGTGAGTGAAAGCAGAATTTGGAAAAAATGAAATTTGAATTTTTGGCAGAGGTGTATGTAAAATAGTTCAATTTTTGGTACAATTCACACTACGTATAGCCTTGTAAAATTCGTTGTGATCGAAAGAAGAAAAAATCTTCGTTCAATCACTAGTCATGTCACCATTTTGAAGAAGTGTGCAAAATTTCAATAAAATCGGTGCATCAGTTTTTGAGAAATCGTTTCCACTGACTTCAAAAATAGTGTTTCGAGAAAAATGCGACATACCTGCGTCGCTCCCGGCCGGTCTTTCCTAACGGAGGGAATTCCCAACGGCTCTCTCTCTCTCTCTCTCTCTCTCTCTCTCATAGACTTTTACTCCTATTGGCTTAAAACTTTGGGAGAATATTCTAGACATATTGTACTATTAGGTAATAGAAGAAAAAAATGGATCTTTTGCAAACTTCAAACCTACGTAATCTGTTAAACAGTTCGCGATTGCAAACTTCTTCACTCTTCTGTAAAGCGAGACTAACTACATATATCCATTGCTTGAGAATTCGAACCTCGGAGAATATGCCGACGGTGAACTCGGACAAATTAAAAAATGCCGAACGTATTTGTTAAAACAATAGGCATTGCTTGTTAAATTGTATCACTCTTTCGCAGAGTGGCTCTCGGGCGATCTTGTTCGCCGGAGAATTTGACGAAAATTAAATTCATCGACGATAAATTCCATCGAGAATATGAATCGTCACTACCCATCCAAGGGACAAGTCTCTAGAAACCCCGTTTATTAGAAACTCCGACCGTACTCAGATTTCCATCGATAAATGTCGTCCAAACGAGAAATAGATTCAAGCCCATTTGTTGTGTGTATCGTTCGATACACAAACACAATATTGAATTCAGTTGTGTGTATCGTTCGATACACAAACAAATATATAATGTGTGTTCTCGCTACGACCTAATCGCGTGGGAGGAGGTTTCTTCTTTATGCATGCGGCCGGTGTAGCGAGTACGTACACACACACACACACACACACACACGCGCGCGCACGCACGCACGCACGTACGCAGCAATCGTTGCCTATTCGGACTCGACTCTTTGACATAGCGCGAGACGTCGAGGTCAGTTACGTCCCAGCCTTTACCTTTTTTCTCTCTCTTTTCGAAACCACGATGGCAAATACGCACGATAGCAGCACCCTCACTCATCGACCAAAAACCTACATTTCTTTAACGCTAAGCGAGCGATAGCCGAAACGTACCACAAAACCAAAAGCGAAACCGTCGCACGTAGGCCCCCACGCATAACCATAGCCAACGACAGACGTATTTACGAGAGGAGCGTACTCGCAGCCTCGAAAGAGAAACTCCACGCCTAAAGCACTCGAACAAAATGCAGGGACCGACCTACGCCACAACCCTACCTTGTCCTAAGACTCAAACAATCCCACGAAGAAAACTCGCTTGCGTCAGAACACGTCACCCGGTCATATCGCAAGACCCACGAAACCTCGGTCGCTCAACCTGATCCTCGGACATAGAACAATGGCCGCATTTACCATAGCGATGACCTAATAAGTAGACGAACAAAACTATTCCCACGCATGACGCCGACCTATCACTTAAGTCAGCGTACATTCTCACAATTGATTAACCAATCACTAAGAAGCTCTGATCCGAAAATGCATTCCCCCAAAAAAGCTCCTTCTCCTACAACCAGACTTTCCTAATTTTCATATCACGAAGGAGCAGACACTCTGTATTCGAACTCCGAACTGAACAGTCGACTTACAAGGCTAAACCCTTTCGCTCTGCGTTTCCGTGTAATCATTGTACGCGTAACTATCTTTGTACCGAAATTATAAGTTTGTAAGAGTTAAACGTAATAAACGTGAACTACGTGAATTAAGACAAAATCTACGTGTCTGAACAGTTATTTGATCAACGATCAATCCATCGGGCGGATCCAACTCTCTTACCAGAATCACGCACTTCAAATTCGTCTCAATCCAAATTGTTATTAAACTGTGTTCGGAACTTACGCGGAAGCCAAACAAAGACTCACTGCGCAATCTAATTCAATTCGAACTTTTGCGCTCTAAATCGGCAACCTCGCGAGTTCCTCCTAAATCTCCCTCCGGGACGTAACAGTCCTATAGAATGCGAGCGCTACGCCATCCGTCGGCAATAGGCGGTTCGGAGCCGAAAACTGCGAGTTCTGCTCTACCGCCCTGACGGTAGACGGTAGACCACATGGCCTTAACGGTGGGACGCCGGCGTCTCAGCCGGCCGTGCACCGATTCCCAAAGACGGAGTTGGGCACCGATTCCCAACGGAGTTGGGTGCTACCCTCAATCGGAATATTCGGCACGTTGAGAGACATGCCACTCGACCCAGTTTTACACACCATCCTAAACAGAACGAAAACGTAATAAAAAAAATATAACGAAACGAGGAGAAAATACCCTAACATTAATGAAACGATAGTACTCGGGAGCAAAAGACGGAGATCGTGGTCGGTAGCGTATCTTCGAGACGCGATTCCGAGAAATCACCACTCATCTACCCACCACCACACCACTCATCTACACATTTTACGACTTCCTCCTAATTATGGACGTTACTGTAATCTTGTAAGGCATATTGCATCGACTGGAATAAGTGATACATCACTTTGGGCAAGGTCCGGAGAACACGTTGGGTGAGGGAGGACCTTCAATTCCAGTTCCATTAGCGTTTTGTACACCGTCAAAGCAACGTATGGCCGACGCATGTTATGCAGGAGAATGATCGTTCGTCAATTTTATGCTACTGGAGTACTTTTTTAAATTAAATTATCTTTATCGATATATCTAGAGCGTCAATGTTCATGGATGGCCACGGTCACCCCGTGATTGTCTGCGGTTAGGGTTTTTGAAATAAATTATTTTCCCATCCCCAATTACAATACGCGATAGAAAACTTTTTTGTGCCTCGGAACCAAAGAAATGTCATAGTTTAGTCGATTCTTAATGATGTTCTCGCTCCAATCGTGTGGCAGCCATTTGCCTTCTTTCCGTATCTTCTTCGTAGCGTGCAAACGTCGGAATACTATTGACTTTTCAACATTAATCTCCTCAGCCAATTTTACAAGCCTTTCACAAGAGTATTTTTCGAGCGAACTTTGCATTTAGGCATCTTCAATTCTTTATGCCTCACCCTCGCTGATCATAAAGATCACAATCGTCACTTTTGAATTGTCAAAACTATTTTCTTAACATACTTTCGGATGGTACGGACTTACCAATGATCCTTGTAAGCAATCGGTCAGTGCTAGCTGCACTTATTTCAATTCGAAGTAATGCAGAAGTACACATCGGAAAAACAACTCGTCACGCAGCATTTTATAAGTGCTCGTTCGAGGAACGTTGCTCAACTAAATATGGCGGCTTTTGGCTGGAAGTTACGATTGGATTACATGGGCGAGATCTGCTCATCTAAAGTATAAAACGCCTACAGCTGAAGAGCCGCTTTTGATGCAACCACCTAATACATTTTCATAGACGGCACGCTACAGCAGCGATCGTCCATTATCGAATGAAATTCGGTAAGTAGGTGACGTAGAAGATGTTCAATTGTTGGCTCCGTGCGTAACACTAGCGCCGCATAGCGTTGGTATTTTTTTCGGCTTTGTCAAAGGCTCTGTGATTGTGGTTATTATGTTGTGACAAATTATAAAAATGCAAATCGCGCCTCAATTTCATTTGATTTGTTTACAATTAATCAATCTCTGTCGCCGAAGACGGCGAGAAGCGTTTCCTTTGCGTGATGTGAAAAAAGTTTAAAAAATCCTTAAAATGTGTATTTTTGTTTACCCGTAATTTCGCTAATAAAACGAGAAAAATGAAGCTATATAATTGCTTTTACTAAAATTCAACGAAAAACAGTTACTGAACGACTTTGTAACATAATAAATAACATTTTGTTTTCAGACCAAAATAAGCATAATTTTAAAGAATGGCTTCAAGCGTATAACACACAATATTAATTTCCAGGACAGTGTATGGCTGTGTGCGAGCTTGAGGGGGGCACTGCAAGCGCCCTACTTAAGAATGGATGGCTGAAAGTAGGATGGGGGTCCTGCCACCTCAGAACTAGGACGGAAGTCACAATGTGCTATAGGTGCCATGGGTACGGTCAAACTAGTACGCAATGCACCGGAACGGACAAAAGGCAAAGCTCCTGGAAATGCAGCAAGATGCACCACGTCGGTAAGTACTGCAGATTGGAACCGACATGCTTCTTTTGCACTGAGGCAAAGCACGGGAGTACCGCACATGCACTGGGCTCTAGGGCATGTCCGGTCTTCAGGGCGGCGCTGGAGGAGTGCAGGTAAAAGGCAAAGACGTGGCAGTGATAGAAGGCAACATGCTCAGATGCGAGGAAGCACACCTCCTGCTTCTTCAAATCACGATGAAACATAACGCTGATGTACTCATACTAAGCGAGTACATACCGAACCCGACGTGGTTCCAAAACGGCGCAGGCACGTCGGTCATATGGGTTAAAAAATCACGGGACGCGCGTTCTTGACCGCGGAGCTGGGGACGATTTCGTCTGGGTGAGAGTAAGCGCTCTGACGTGCATCTGTGTCTATTTTACCCCGAACTGCTCCGCTGGAGAGCTTGAAAAGCAAATAGGCATACTGAATGATGCATTGAGGGAACTGTCTGGGGACTTGAAAGTCGCGGGCGACCTTAATGCGAGAGCGATCGAGTGGGGCATGACCAAGACGGACAGACGTCGACGACTGCTGCTGGAAATGGTAGCAAGACTGAACCTGACAGTCGCCAACACGGGACGCGTATCGATAAAAATAAGACCGAGGATGGGTTCCTCGATACCGGTCCTGACGATGATCTCGAACCGTATCTTGCCACTAATGAGGCAATGTGCGGTGATCGATAACATACGGCTAGCGACCACCAATACATTGTCTTCGAAGTGGACTCAAACTGGGCAGCCATAAGTTCTTGAGGGTGTTATTGGAAGAAGTTTTACCCTCAGACGCCGTTCCGCACGAACTGACAGGACGGAGAAGGGTCGAACGAGTCGTGGACAAGACAACAAAACTGACGGAATGCAAAGCTTCAATGCCGCTCAAAAGCACCTGGCAGAACAGACGAGCATCGTACTGGTGGACGGACGAGATCGCCCAGCTGCGGAAACTGTGCATACAAGCGAAACGGCGAATGTGCCGAGCCCCGGAAAAGTACAAGCTGTATGCCGCCGCACTAACGATTGCCATTAAGAATAGCAAGAAGCACTGTTGGAGACAGCTATGCGAGGAAGTGGACCGGGACCGGGGAAACCCTGCGGCTGATGGCTCGCCTGAGGCCCGGGTTCCTCCTCAATATGTATAGCGAATGTCTTACAGCAGGGACATTCAGCACACGCTGGAAGATGGCTACATTCGTCCTACTGAGAAACGAAAAGGGGAATCCCATATGCCGTCTCCCTATAGACCTCTGAGTCTTTTGGATACGATAGGCACAGTTTTCGAACTCCTTCTTAGATCGAGACTGACGAAGGCGATAAGTGTGGCTGATGGCTTGGCGGACAGTCAGTACGGGTTCCGCAAAGGGCGATTGACGGCAGGAGTGATCTACGAGGTAGCTGAGGACGTCAGGAAGATGGACGAAGCTTGCCACGCGGCAAGGCCTCTAATTATACCGGTGACACTGGACGTTAGGACAGCCTGCTGAGGCTGGAGATGCCGCAAAACGCATCGCTTGTGGCTTATGCTAATGACGTCGCGGCGATAATCGTGGAGCGCAACGCAGATCTGGCCCAGCTGACACTTAATCAGGTACCCATGACCCGATTAAGTGTCAGCTGGGCCAGATCTGTGTTGCGCTCCACGCATTGCCATAGGGAAGACGGCTCATGGACTGACCTTTGCACTAGACAAGACAGAGATCCTCATGTTGATCAGATGACAGATGCCGACAATTATACCGATGACAGTCGGAACGGAACGAACGAGAACTAGGGGGGAGGCTAAGTATCTAGGGGTGATTCTGGATACGATGCTGACCTGGATGCTGGATACGATGCTGAAAGGGTGCCGGTGAAAATTGCTTCGCTTAGCCGTCTGATTGCCAACACGCGCAGACCAAAACAATCGATGCGCAGACTACTGATGACGATGGCCCACTTGATTCTCCTGTATGGCGCAGAGGTTTGGGTGGACACACGCGCCGTTAAAAAGTACAGAAAAGCAATGACGTACGTACAAAGGCAGGGGTCTATTGCGCTAGGCGTAGGCAACAAAGAGAGAAATAAAAATATTATACTCGCGTCCCTTCCGAATGTGACACAACAGATGGACGACACTAAGACTACAGCTGAAAGGAAGGACAGGTATTATCATACCCGATAACATAATCGGATCGATGCTACGGGACGAAGACAGCTGGACGCTCGGCGCCGCGTTCATCGAGGCAGTTCTGAGAGGAAAGAAAGAGGACGGATACCTGGGGAGTGAATAAGAATGAATGGCAAAGGAATGTAAGGTCACGATGTATTAATGGGATTTTTGGGACTGACAGTCGGCACGAAACAGACGGTGGACAGTTCCCGCGGGGGTGAAGTTATACTTACATGTTGTGATGCCGCGGAGACAGGACGGAGGAGGTTTTCAGCCGGTAGGCTATGAGGAGAGTCCGACATAGGAGAGAGAAAATGTGTCTTCCCTATGGTGCTTAACGCATTTCCCCCCTTGGAAAAAAAAATTTATTTCCTACCTCAAACTCAATTATAGGGTAAACTGTTGATATCTGCTGAACACGTCAGGAACGTAGGAGAGTTGAGGACAAAACATGACCCAAGTTTAGTCATCCAAGCTCGTATCATAAGGCAACCTCAAATGAAAGGTTGTCCTTACGTTTTCACATGAGGGCAGATTCATTTGGCGTATGGTTCTGTATGCCATCTCTTCTCTTCGCTTCTCTATATGCTGTATACCTATAAATGACAGTCCGTTTTCTGTCTGACCGCAATAAACTTCTGAATCAATAGTTCGATCTTCGTGCGCCTTTTACCAGTGTGTGGCGTATTTTCCAGTACAGGCTATAAGCTACGTACCATCACGGTAGGTTATCGGGGTTCTGAGCAGTCAAATAAAATGTCGAACACAAATGTCAGACGCGCTGACAAAACAAAATCGCTGAAATAAGCAACCGTAAGGCGAGCGCGCTCCCCTCGACACGTCGAGTGTACTGTTTCTGTTTTCGTGATCAGATGACGTTAATTACTTCAAGGAGGTTGGAGCGATCGAGTTGAGTGAAACGGCGGATTATAAATTATTTTTCCATTAACCGCAAAGAAACGCATACGATATATAGGTTTATTGTGTAGATCTAATATTTTATGAAATATACAATTAAAGAGACCGACACTAGTAGATGGGCGATCGTGGTTTGGCTTTGGCGCGACTTCGAGGTAAGTAGCATGGTGCGTGGCCAATATTTGGAGCGGAGACCACTCAGCCGTGCACCGGCTGGCGCAACAATCAGTCAGCACAAGGCGAATACTTCTGATACCTTGGTGTAGCTACTTGAGTTAATGTCTGTACACCGGAGAATCGGAAGAATATACGGCTGTACGTACAGATACAGGTTTTCCACAGTTCTCCCGTATCCTCGGCAAATGCGCTGTAGTGGAGCTTAAGACGGCTGTGAACGCAATAAAAGTTAGGGCAGGTTAGCGAAGTGCGTGTACGGAGTGATGGCAAAGAGTTTAATTGAGAAGGGTTATACGTAAAAACGCGCAAGGGTATACGATGGAAATGAGGAATTAATTGAGACCACAATAAAAAAATTCAAAAGTAAGATTAAAGAGCCATATTGTGCATTTATATATTTTCACTACGAAAAGAAGAAAAACTGCTGTGTTACTACCAACTCCAAAAAATATAACATTATCGATGATTATTATGAAAAAAGCTGCGTCAGCGAATGTTTTGTCCAAATGAGAATGAAACTTTGAGTAATTTGTGATTATGCCTATTTATATGTATGTCGCGAGATTATATATTATTACCATTAATTAATATCAAGTGTTGCCGAAATACGGCGACTTTGCGGACACTGAGATAGGTAGCAATGCTCTTCATTCGTCAACCAAGCTTTGTAATATTTCATCAAACGTTGATGGTTCAATATTGAATATACACTAGTCACAAAAATTAACGGATAAAAAAAATTCCAAATTTTTGGGTGATTATCAGCAGGTTGTAACTCGAAAGAAAATGGTCGCACAGCAAAAAAAACGAAGCAAATTGTAGCTCCAAGTGTCTAGTTTTCGGATCTGGCCATAACATTTTTTTATCATGGACGGTTTCGGAGTTATCCTAAGACAACTACCGAAATTTTTTTTCCAAATTTTTGCTTCTCTTCAAAAAGGTCTACGGGCTTCAATTTTTTTTTAATTCTACCGCAAGGCTCTTTTAGGAAAATTTAATGCCCTTTAATGTTACGTCCTCAAAAAGTGTGTACGATGATTTGCTGCGGAGATATCGTCGATCAAACCAAAAAAGTCCTTTTTAACTTTGACAATCAATAACTCGGGAAATAATGATCGTACAGGAAATTAAAGTAGGGATTTGAAAACTACAAAACATTCCCTATAAGACTCGCGCTCTCCACCACGCGCTCCACTTGATACGTTGAGTCGACTGTTTCTGTTGTTGTGATGAGACGACGTTACTTACGTTTTTGAATATCACAGAGATTAATTTGACGTTTTCACAATGCTGAAAAGAAAATCCGCAATTAGTCGCAACAGTGCGAGTCCCATAAAGAAGTGCATTCCAAATCATAGTGAAAATCGTACGCACCCGACTGGAGCCGGGTGCGATAGCTAGTATACATATATTTCCATATGTATTATTCACAACGCTTCAACGAAACACTGGCGCACATATGGGAGTGTGAGGATGCAAAGACACAAATGTAGGACGAGGTGATAAGGAAATTTCAACGATGGGCGGAACAACAGAAGCGTGAGCTGGGAACGGGATGGATCAAGGCTCCAGAGGGAAGAAACTTGTCAAAGAAATGTGCGAGGCAGTGAGGCAGTTTGAGAAGCTAGCAAGGAAGCAGGTACACGAAAAAAGAAGAAGGATTAATATGGAATAAGAAAATAAGAATAGGAGCAAGTGGAAGTGTTGGAATTGAAGACGGGTGGCTCTAAAGGCCCGCAAGGGTGTACACATGGAGCAAACTCGTCTTTACCATGCATTGAAGCGTAGAAATTTCGATGCGGTCAGATTTAGGGCGCGTTCAGGTTGTCTGACTGCCCCGGTAGGGCATGTGTAAGGTGCTCCAATAGCGTGCTCTCCTAGACAGTGCTCCCACGAGTATGGCATATTGTGAATCGTGTTTCGAGATTTAGAAGTATAACGACATCTTCTAACACGCATACGAGTTACATAACGTTTTTCTTCGTCACAGCCCAAAATATCTTCATTGATGGAATTTTCAAAAACGCGAAAATATCAAAGCTATACACAGATACATGGAATGCTGAAACTAGCCTCAATTAGACCCTTATCAGGCCAAGCCTCTGTGGGGGCATTTTAGTATTCCCTGCCTCCATGCCTACACATGTCCGTCCTGGCCACGACGAAATCAGGATGTTCGTAGTAAGGGTTATCCGTAACACCCCCTGATCATGACGTCACCCTGATCAGGCAAACCTTATGAAATTTCTACGCGGGTCAGTAGGACTCAAGAATTTCGCAGTTTATCAATCCTAAAAAAACCTGTCAGTTAAAAAGTATAATAACACGAATGTTTTTTTATTAGATTATCAAGTCATTTTATTCCGGCATTTCACTCCATACAGATAATGTCTGGTAGCAGTATAGAATTCTGTTTCGGCTCGTGTATTATATATATGCCGGAATACCAAATAATTTGCAAACAAACTGTATTTGGTTAGAGTGACCATCTAAAATTTGTCAAAGACTTCTAAACATCTTGTACACTTGCATCATACGCTTATTGTTATTACATATGTTTCTAGCTCAGTTATTCACAAGTATACTAAAATTTCGTTATCGTAAGTACGTTATAATTAGCGTGTCATAATAATACTAATAATCTTTCCTCGGAGCCAGTATCGGATTCTCCTATGTATTTCA
Source organism: Ophion obscuratus (assembly GCA_964007375.1). Classification (NCBI taxonomy): domain Eukaryota; kingdom Metazoa; phylum Arthropoda; class Insecta; order Hymenoptera; family Ichneumonidae; genus Ophion; species Ophion obscuratus. Next base: position 22,893,506 of record OZ023316.1, read on the forward strand.
CCTTTTTTTCTTGCTTCACGAATGGTATCAGTACCGAAATTTTCCAAACTGCTGACATTTAAATCGCCATTCTTATGAATAGTTATAGAATGAATCGGTTAATTGATACTTGATGATTTTATGATGATTGGCAATGGTGAGGTATGAAATCTGATGATAATAATAATTATTATTATTATTATAATTATAGTTATAATTATAATAATATATTGGATTTTAATAATAATAATAATAATAATATATTGGATTTTTCGCGCGACTTTTTGACTGGGCGGCAGCCGAGGTGATGTCGGAACCCTCGTGTGCCGCCCAGCGTTATTGTTCCGGTCTAGGTTAAGACCGAGCCTAACCCCCGGGGGTAGGTGAATGTTTCCCAGTACAAACTGAGGAAGTGCGTTGCCCGGAGCAATAACGTCTATTATAAATATAAAAAAAATAATAATATTGATTACAATAAGGAGAATAATCTTAATGCGGACAACTGTTGTTCGATTAACACGTTTGATATATACATGTGTTTTCTCGTCCGGTGCTCGACTACTTTTTTACAATTATTCTGCGTTTTATAAGTATTTTCGTACCCCCTACTCCCTCCGCTCCGCACTCGTGGCGTTGCAGATCAATGTCGGCATAATTATTATTTTAAAAAATCGTTCCTATGTGAATATGCAACTGCTAATCAAACTGCCATATTTTTTCTATTGCTCTAGTTATCGTTAATATCTACACATATTACGTGTGTATATTACTAAAATCGTGGCCACATTTTCAATAATGCGTCAATATTTATAGACTATGTCTTCGTATGTGTTAGTCGGGAAAAGTGTAATAATCGATATAAACATAACGCTCGCGCTAGCGTCTTCTTTTTCTATTATCTATATCAATTTCCGACATCTACCATTCGGCCTATTCTAGCACAGTAAGTTTTCGCCAAAATTACATAAACGAAAAATACTAAAATTGCTAATATGGAGATGAACTTGCACACTTGCAGTGGACGCAACGAGAAAATATAGTCTGACGATGGAACATCTAATTAGCTACCGAAAACCTGAATATTATGCGGATGAAGTATTGCTTGAAGAACCTTATTCATCTTGATTGAAGCCGATTCCGAATGACAAGGGATGGTGTTCGATTGTTAAAAAATTGCACACACGAAGCTTCGTTTGATGTGGAAATTATGTAAATCCGAAAATAGTTTATCAGGTCTTAGCTTAGGTTGCTCGAATTTAATTTATGTGTTCACCATTATTTAACGAAATTTATCAGGGGTAGCTGGTGGCCGAATGCCGTGTATATGTAAAAAATAAATCAACAACTTCTTTCAAGGATGGAACCATGGTGTGTGTCGTTTAGGTCACTCAGAGTAGCTCGTTTTGTCGCTTGCGTCGTCGGGACTGGTTTCACGATAATTTTCCGCAGATCCATTGGCGTGAACACTTTGATTGGGAGGTCGAATAACGGTCGGTAGGTAACCAGTGCCTGTGTAAGGTGCAGCGAGAAATCTATGCCGTGTTGGCGGCGTTGGACCACAATAACCACTACGTGATACGTATGCGGCTGTCACTGATGCTGAGGCTGCCGATGCAGCTGCCGCTGACGACAACGCTCCAGCCAATGGCGAAAATGCAGATTTCGGCTGAAGATTGTCCTCGCATACGAGTACGTCCATTGCCGACACTACGTCACCTGTACAAAAATGACATCAGTAATTTACAAGTAAAAACTAAAACAAATCTCATTAAGCACATCATGCAGATCACTAACAATATCGTCAAGGGGATTATCTCTATGTCATCGGCTAACAACAGATAAATACCCTTCAGTTGTATCTCAATTTTCTGTGGGAATAATCGTCCATTGGAGACCGGTTGGATTAACGATCTTCATATAGATCCTTTATACGCACAGTACCTGAGGATCTTCCTACTTCTGTGTTTGAAGCTATCTTAGATATTACAATTTTAAGTTTGTTCATCATCATAAAGTAACATTTTTGGAATTGATGGGATTATTGATTGGAACGGTTAATAATGTTTGCAATTATGTTAGGATTGTGCAATTGAATCATTTCGATAAGAAATCATAAAAATTAAACCGGCGCATTGTGTTTGTGATGGGGTGGTGCTACAAGGTATACATTTATTTTGTTCCTCGATAGAAATTTGTTACATATTAACAGACATCGCATATTATGCAATACTGAACAATTTCAATGATAGGGGAAAATCTGTTCAAATGATAGAGAGAGTCTGCCCGCCAGAGTTGCATTTGACTGTTTCCGGCGACATACTACATTTAGTAGAAGACAAATATTTAACGAGAGTAAAACTCTAGTGTAATGTAAACCTAGAGCAAAACTCCATAATTTGAAGAATATTTTTAAAAAAACACACTCATGAATATCCAATGGACCGCGAGGAAAGTGAAGGACACATGGAGACAGACGTGACTGAAATTATTTTATTTACGGAAAATTCCCGCAGTGGCAATGGGGATATAAAAAAAATCAAGTGATATTAGATTTAAATCCCTATGCAGATGGGATGCCTGTGCAGTAGATGAAAATAATGCGTGGGACATGTCTAAAAAGCATACGGATTATTTTGCAAGCTGTGAGGAAAGCTTATAATTGGAGGAAAAGTAGTAGGCACTATACTCTGAGTCTTTTTCCGTGCCCTTCCAAGTTAGTTCCTAATAAATTTAAGAAAGTGAATTGTGCACAATGCTGCAGAGAGAAACGTAGGGCCAGTATATTCGAGCGTCAACGTTGCTCTGTGTATAGTATCAAGTATGCGTGAAACGAACTGCCCAGCTAAGCGTTCATTTTCGGTATCACGCAGAGCTAAACACTATCTGAGATCAACCATGGCATAAGAGCTCCTCAATGCTCTTCGTACCTTGTATGTCGAAGCGAAGAAATAAGGAATATCCTTATCGAAATCTTGTAGAGATTATTTCGGTCGAATGATCGCAGAAAGAAACGATTTTTACCAGGTTGTTTTATCATTATTTGTCGCATGCTTCTGTATTTGTATTTCGCTGTGTTTACTACTCTTGACCAACGAGTAATGGAAGGAGGAAGGAGAAGGGGCGGCTAAGAATGAGATTTGCCTAGGGGTGCCGCAAAGCATAATGGGCCCTGGGTATACCGTTCCGTTTGTGCAAAAGCACATGTCGCTCGGCCTGGACATGTCAAATAAAGAGTGGTTTAAGCTTTGACGACTAAAGAAACACGAACGTTTGACTTTGAAAATTATTTTTTCTTGCTCCCCTATCCGAAAGTACGCACTTTCCGGCCGCATTTCAGGCTGGGAAGAGCATTTTTCGTGGCCGGCTGACGACCGCTCGCTCTGACAAGATTTTCGCGGCCGGCGATATTTACGTATGCACGTTGTTCTTTTATCTTGTGCTCGCTCCTGTCAAAGTCGTGTCGTGGTCTCGCGAAGAATTTCGTTCGTGTCGAAAAAAAAAAATGGAAGAATCCTCATCAGAAGGTTCTTGGTTCGTTGATTTGATGTTTATGTTAGTAATGTTGGTTTTATTTCATCTTGATGTTTTCAATGCCCGCCCCGACCAGCAAAACCTCGGCTTCGCCTCGGCCTTGCAAAAGTCGGGCGGGCATCCCCCCCCTCTTTCGCTCGCCTCCCTGCGAGAACGGCAGCTTCATTGCATTTCACGAGATGGCCGGCTGACAGCCAACAGATGACAGCTGACAGCATTAATTGCACGGAATTACATACATTAATTAGGCCCGTACTTTCGGCTACGGGATCAAGAAAAATAGTATACAACTCACGGCCCAAATGTTGGATGCCCTGGCATGTGCGATATGAAGGCCTCGGCTTCGCCTCGGCCTTTATATCGCACATGCCAGGAAATCCAACTTTCGGGCCTAGGGTCGTAATATACTATTGTTCCGTACGTTGATACCCAGTTGTGTCACCTTCACAAGCTTTGCCCACGGAGGAGCTGCATATTGGGATACGACATATTTACATGGAACAAACCTATTTTGGTTGAGGCTGCATATCATATATTTCCTTATGCTTAGAGGCTAATAAATTGATAACAAAATTGTGTAACCTTTGCATCGGTGAAGTAGAGCTTCGACGTCAGCACGGCGTCTGCCGGGAAATACCCGAAGTAAAACGTCAACAGGTGATCTCTGTAGCTGTTGTTGTTGCTGTTGGACGTGTAGCCCACACGGCTGTTGAACGTTCTGCATCTGCATTTGCATCTGCATCTGGATCTCGCGGGGTTCGTGAAGGTGATGTGGATGATGCTGATGCTGATAGAGAGCCGCAGGCGAACAATATGAATTCGCAGTTGGACCGTAGAGCGGGGCAAACGGTGAAAAATGAGTGGTCGCTACTGCTGCCGCTGCCGCCTGTAATTCGAAAGTACCTGACCATGCATCTATCGGTATACTTAAAGAGCATTGCGGCATCTCTATTATACTTATTCACGTTAAAAAAAACGCAAAATCGTATTGCTCTTGCACAGAAACGAGTAAAATCAATAATATTTTAAATACGAAAAGACCCGCTAGCACTTATAATGTTTTGGTTTTAACCAATTTAGAATTGTTTGGAAATTCGAAACACCAACTATGTAAGGAGTAGTTTCAACCCCTCCTATACTGTTTTATATTGATTATCGATCACCGATCGATACAACATTTCGGCAACTCGTTATTATTAGAAGGCCGTAATGGACCACAGCAGTAAAATTAAAATGTATTCGATCGGTATTTCGATTTTTGAATCGGCAATAAAACAGCTGAAGTGTTACATAGCTGGGTGCAAATATTGGCTTCATGGCAAAAAATGAAAGAGGTTTAAGTTGACAGATACCGCGATTGATGGTGTTGGACTAATGTGCCTCGGTTGAACAAGGTCGACAGGTTGCATTATCGTCTGATTGTGTCCGTGCGAGAGTAAAGGACTGCCACACTTTCGAAGACTGAGATTCTCGGGCACAGGAGTATCAACCCTTTGTGGTGTAAGTGCTGGGGTACGAGGAGGCGTGTGATTAGAACTCGGTGTACCTAGCTCGACACTTCCATCTTCAGATTCGTTTAAACTATTCTCTCGTTCACGACCGATAATTTCAAGTCCGATACTTGATTGGTCGCCAGTTGAAACAGCTGCAACAATATTAATGGTATCGTGTAACTTTCTGTCTAAAATTAGTCGAGGTGGCATGAACCTGTAAAAAAATACTAAACTCCCATTGCACTTAAGGGGCTATACCAGTGCGACACTTTCGAAAAATCGATTTTTTACCTTTTTCGACAGCTTATACTTTCAAGAATACCCTGTGAAAATTTCAAGGCCATATTTCTAATCATTTTATCTTGCAAAAATCGATAGTTAAATCTTTAAACGCGTTATTCTCGTAATGAGATTTTTCAAATTTGTTGACATTGTATCTCAAAGAGAAAGTATCCAATTGACGAGAAATTTGAACTGATTACTCTTGAATATATTTACTCTACAATGAAGTAGGATATTTTTTATTGGATGAAAATTGACGATTTGGCATTGAAAAAAACGACCATATTCTAGGCAAGATAACAGATTTTTTTCATAACTACGCCATTTTGTTAGATTTTTATATTTTTCGAAAATCCTACGTCCTTGTACAGAAAATATCTTCTAGTTTAACGACATTTTTTCCTTTGTCGGTTCCAGCTACTAAGTCGGCCGGAATCACGTCAGCAGAGGAGGAACTTTTTTTGGCGCCTTCGAAGGCAACGCATAAGTCGCTTGGATATCAATATTTTTCTATGAAAAAATTATGTAATATAGGTCATATATAGCAAAGTATATTCTTAATTGTCCGAAACATTTAATTGAGTATTTTTCTTCCAAAAAATTCCCGAAAATGACCCAAATTTTTACCGATCACATTGGTTAAGGTAGTACGAGCGCGCAATCTTGATTTCTATAGATTTTGTTTTCATTTTATCCAGACATTGTTCATATCATTATGCATGTTTGAGTGAAATTTCACAACAGTCGACTATTTAGATTGGGAGATAATGGGTTTTATAATAGCAACTTTTAACACTGCAGGGTCTGCATTGAACTTTAGACAGAATAATTTTCCCTACATAATATTTGTCTCCTATAATAATAAGACATATGGCAACACCGCAGAACAGTATTGTTCAATATTACGAGAAAAAATTAATTATCGTGTTCCTCAAGTTAAACATTTTTTTATAAAAAAATGTTTGCATTATAAATATTAATAATTTATATTGTTTATGTTATGTTTATTAACAAATAAAAGTGTTGATTCATTCATAACTGATTAAAAACTTGGTTCGATTAAAAATTACTTCTAAATAAAAATTTGTGTTGCAGTCTTATTTTTAATATGCCGCGCAAACTCACGGCATTGGATATGTGGAACGATGCGGTGTTGCCATATGTCTTCTTATTATAGGAGACAAATATTTTTTACGGAAAATTATTCTGTCTAAATTTCAATGCAGACCCTGCAGGGTTAAAAGTTGCAATTTTGAAAGCCATTATCTCCCAATCTAAATAGTCGACTGTTCTGAAATTTCACTCAAAGATGCATAATGATATGAACGTCTGGTTAAAATTTAAACAAAATCTATAGAAATCAAGATTGCGCGCTCGAACTACCTTAAAGACACATTTTTTTCAAACAGAGTTGACGGGAAGAAATGTAATCAATTTTGAAGCTGCGACCTTGATGCGATTTGGTTATACCTACGTGCCATTGACATTTGACAAAAACGTTTTCATAATTGGACAGCGGAAGTACGCTACCGAGAAAACCCAAATGATTACTTCAACTTTAAATTTGCTTGTTGCTCAAACCACGTAAAGCGTCACGAACAAGCTCGTCGACTCTTTTTACATCGACCGTTGTCTATTCTCACAGTAATGGGACATACTACGCGTAAATGTTGAATAGTAGTGTTGTTTTCGGCTGCAGAACCTGGGATGTCCTCAACTTTGACATATATTGTAGAAGTCATTGTGAAGAAAAGAAATTGGCGTGCCATCGAAACATCATACTATTTGAAATAACGGACGCTGCCACGAACGATATCTTCGAATATCATTTGTTTACATTTGAACCTTGGTATAGTATTAGGTGTACAAATAGGTTTTAGGACACTTTTCAAAAAATTCAAGATTTATTAAAAAAGAAGTAAAACACAGTTATTCATCGAAGTAATCTCCATCGCACTGAATGACCTTCAGCCATCTCTCAGGTAACTCGCGGATGCCTTTCGCAAAGAAACTTTCGTCTTGCGAGGTGAGAAATTTAGCGACCCATTTTTCCACTTCTTCAAATGTTTTGAATCGCACGTCAGACAAATCGTTCTGCATTTTCCGGAATAAATGATAATCGGATGGGGCTAAGTCTGGTGAATACGCCGGGTGTGGTACAGCTTCCCATCCAAGCGCTAGTAACGTATCCTTGACCGGTTTACCCACATGAGGCCGCGCGTTGTCATGGAGCAGTTTTACTGGACGTTTTCCTTTACCAGAAAATGGACGTTTCTTCTCAATTTCTTGATTCACTTGCATCAATTGATGACAATAGCGATCGATAGTAACTGTTTGACCAGGTTTGAGAAGTTCATAATACAGTACGCTTTTCATATCCCACCATATGCACAGCATGACTTTGTTACAATGAACATTGCGCTTTGGCGTGGATGTTGTCGGCTCGCCGAGGTCAACCCAATGATATTTGCGTTTCGGATTATCAAAATAAATCCACTTTTCATCGCCGGTCACAATTTTCCACAAGAAAGACTTTCTATGTTGCTTGTTGTAAAGACTCACACAAATGTTAAGACGGCTGTTTTTATTTTCTTGAGTCAGAAAGTGTGGTACCCACTTTGTTCCTTTTCGAATCTTACCCATTGCTTTTAAACGATAAGAAACAGTTTGTTGAGTTACTCCAAGCTGTTCCGAAAGTTGTTTCTCCGTCTGACAAGAGTTTTCATGCAGCAACGCTTGCAGTTCCTGATCGTCCACCTTTACAGGAGGCCCCGTGCGTTCACGGTCACTAACGTCGAAATCACCTTCTTTGAATCGCTTATACCAATACTCACATGTACTTTTAGATACAATGTTGTCTCCAAGAACAGAACATATCGATTCACACGCTTTCCTAACACTTTTTCCTTGATGGAATTCATAGCGAATGCAGTGTCTAATAAATAGCTTATCGGTCTGCATGTTTAATTTACAGAATTTATAGGTTATGTTTATGACTCCTTTACGTTTCGATACTACATAGCGGGACCTTTGAATTAATTTAGAATAGCTGTTATGATACAAAATCGAAGTGTCCTAAAACTTATTTGTACACCTAATATATTGCTACCAACCTTAGTATAGCATATTGCTACCAATGATAATCAGTCACTGTATATTGTTTACATTCTTACATCGGATATCCACATCTTTGTTTGTGACACCTATTGCGTATTGCCTCAGTTTTTTTCGTGCTTTCACTCTGATCTGCACTTGTTTGGCTTCATCTCGAAGTAATGGCCACTTGTGGTTGATGCGAAGGGCATGTATGCAAGATCAACGTGAACTCACAAATTTTCGAACAGAGTTTTTTCATATGTGGTGAAGTTTTTGAACGGAAAACAAGGCATCAGGCTGTGGAGAATGTCCTCACATAGAGCTTGACGATTTTTTTGGCCCTAAATATTATCCATCGATGAGAAATTTCTGTTAAAAAATTATAGCTTTCTCTCTCACACCTATATGCCCATGGTACATGTGCTACTTAAGTATAATTTGTTCAACAAAATTTGCAAAATTCCAGTATATTCCAGATGGCGATTCTGGTGGTAGACACATGCCACCTATACACATATGTCGTGTATTATTACTCATTGGAGATTTCATATCCACTCTTTGTATCTCTATATATAATCAAACGGTAATGGGTGTGTTGTCTGTAATTCTTTATTCTTCCGACACATGTGTGTGTGTGTGTGTGTGTGTGTGTGTGTGTGTGTGTGTGTGTGTGTGTGTGTGTGTGTGTGTGTGTGTGTGTGTGTGTGTGTGTGTATGCATGCGACAACGTCATGATGTACTACATACAATTTTCGAAACAAAAGATTGCCGTGACTAGAAAGAAGTCATTTAAATTGAAGGTCAAAGCTTGCAAGAAACTTGGAGAGTGAAACACAACACGAATCTTGCCTCAGCGGACAATGTAAGAGACGGCCTGCGAAAAGTGCCGTTCAGTTCGACGCTAGGAGCCAAGAATGACTCGCCTTCGAGTGAGCGAGACAAACGCGCTATAGATAGCTGGTGCATCAAGAAAAGACCCTGGATGATAATCCCATAAAAAAAACCTCGCGACATGTCCCGCTCCGATTTTTATGGAACTTGGTATAATTATAGAGTAGGTAGAAACATGTGACCCGTATTTTTTTATACCTGCAAAACTTATTTTTAGGAAAAAACGCACCCTTGAAAATGGTTTTTTCCTGGTTTTTTCCTCAGTAACTTTTGAACGAAGCGAGATACAAAAAAATTCTAATGACAAACATATTTTATTTTCCGAGCGCCACATATTTATGACGATTATATCTAACTTTACTGTATCTAAATGGTATCTCTAAATGACCTGGCATTTTAAGTTGCGCACGATTTTATTTTGTACCAAACATAGAGTACTAATCTTTGACAACTGACATCAGAAAGTATTGAGATTTAGTAATGGAGAATTACACTATCGAGCAACGCATTGAAATTGTTATTTGCTGAATTGTTACTGCCTAGTTATTGCAGACGATGTTTCATGGTCGTGTTATCTCATGCCGCAACGATGTGAAATGGCCACCAAGATCGTGCGATTTGCCGGCATCGGACTTCTTTCTTCGGGGTTTTCTGAAAGGAAAAGTGTATGCCAATGATCCACAGACCATTCCGGAGCTCAAGGAAGCAATTGGACGCAACATTAATCAAATTAGACCGCAATTATGCCAAAATATTATTGAAAATTTTATCAAAAGAATGAAAGTTTGGAAACAGGGACGCGGCGGCCACTTGTCGGATATTGTGTTCCACATATAACCTTTCTGTTTGTACCTCATATTAAAACTAAAATATTCATACTTGTTAAATAAATAATACGTTTTATTCATAAATAAAAATGTCAGGTCATTATGAAACACCCTATGTAAATTTGTTAGATTTGGTTTGGAGTCCATCAGGATTTAATCAATATTACCTTATTACATGTTTAGTTATCTTTCGCTATATAATTCGATACCAAAAAATTATAATATTCGACGGTTGGGTAAAAACTTACAAGCATCACAATCGAGAATTAGTACGATATGTGAATATGAAAGAAAAAAAATTCATCTTATTGCAGACATACAATAGATAAAAAGAAAATATACTACGGTTTTTCGCCAACGCGGAAAACCTTTGAAAGTGTTTAGAGAAGTGGGGGTGGGAAGAGGAAAATGACTTCCAAGGAAACGCTGCGAGGTCGATGTCTCCGATTTCGATGTATTTTGGCATGCTTGTAGAATGGCTAAAAATAGGCGACACGTATTTTTCTACATCAGAGGAACCCGATTTTTAAGGGTTGAAACGCACCCCCGAAAATAGGGGTGTTTTTCGTTTTTCGTCGACAACGTTTTAACGGTACGAGATATTAAAAAACTTCAAATTGCAACGATTTTTATTTTTTCGTGTACTATACATTGGAGATAAGAACAATGCAGACAGCAGCAAATTTCATATTGTTTATTTGCGAAAATGCAATTTTTTCAACCGTATCTCCGAGAATTTTTAATCGATTGGGATGTACATTTGCATACATGTAGAGAATGGAAAAGTGCGGATACGGATTTTTTTTTTCCGTTATCTCACAATTAAGGGGTTGAAACTGCCCGTTGATTTTTTAGCGAAGAGCATCGTATAATCAGCTAGTCTTTTGGCATTTCGGTCTAAATTCACGTCAATATATGTTTGTGTTATGACGCAATTGCATATTTGTAATACTCCAGCCCCCCCCCCCCCCCCCCCAATGGTCCCGCTCTCAAAAGACAAACGTTTAAAGTTCTTACCGTGCAGAGTGGACTAAAATTTGTACAAATAAAAATGGGTTACAAAGAAAGTACAAGCAGTGAAAATAGTCGACAAGCATTTTCTCGTTTGGCAGAACGACACTCTTAAGGAGTCAAAGCACCCTTAAACTTTGTTCTTTCTATAGCATGTGAACAGGCCGAAATAAAAATAAAGTTCGAAAGGAAAAATGTTGTATTCTTCGACTAATAGACGTTCATGATGATAATGATGAGTACAGCAACAAATGGCGCGTGTTTATTGCAATAATTCGTGAATTACTTGTGAAAAATCACTCTTCAGTTTTCCACTAATATGGGCACAGGCAAGGCTCGGAATCGGGAACTGACTTCGTGCTTCGGGAAGCGACTGGATTACAATCGTTTTTTTACGAAGAAATTTGACCCCGGTCACCGTATCGAAGGCATTATCTGCACAGCATTATCTGCGTTTTTGGGTTGCTGCAACTCGTGAACAGAATGATGCAAATATTTTTATCAGCTTATAACGCAGCATAATTTAATCTTTATCTTTAACTTTAATTTCACAAACAGCAGAACCAATAAACGAAATAAATAAATGTTCGCAAAGAGCGACTACGGTGCAAAGAGCGGCTACCCCATGATAACCTTGAAATAGCCTTATTAAAGATTAATAGCAGTTCTGGCAATAGCGTGTGTCGTCGAAATTTTTTCGATGTGTACTGGGATGTCAACTGGGTTACGAGTCATATGAATTCACCAACGATCATTATTGCTGCAGTTACGACGGAGAAGCCAGCCATACATCTTGAGTTCCAAATACGAATCAAGAGACGCGGCAGCGTCTTGACGCCAAGTAATAAAAAAAAAAAATTTTACGCCACTGATCGATGCCACCGATCTCGACGCCACTGACCGACTGACGACACGCCGCGACTCTTTATACAGTAAGTTGGGCTCTAGCAGACGACGTTTTAACTTTGTTCCGATATTATGCGAAAACGCGGCAACAAATCGAAAATCTAATGACAGTTTACCAATGTAATGTGATTTTTTTCTATCGATTTTGTTCGGGCTGTTTTTCGATTTGTCCACTCAATCTCGGGATCTCATAATTTACGGCCGAATTTTCGGGTGACTTTTTACCCCAAAAATTTTTCAACACTCGTCCATTGTCTTTCATTGAATGAAATAAAGTCGTTGGCTCATATCGTAAACATAACACATACGCCGTTCTGTGAATTGATTAACACTTTAGCGCAACAGGCACAGCAACGGCACCGCTCTCTCGAACGGCACGACTCGAACACCCTGCTTGCAATATATATATACCCCTTTAAAAACTTTTAAAAAGTAAAAAAAGAACGCCAAGTAACAAAATACCCCCGAAAACATTATTGCTTGTTTGATCGTATACAAAATTCTGATTTATCTTGAAATATTTTTTAATTTTATTTAACGAATGCTTTTATTATATTTTTTCAATTAAAATGTACAAAAAAAGTGAAATAACTTTTTATAAAGTAGCCAAGCAAGTTTACTAAAAACGTAAACAAAATTGTTAAACCTTAGAACTAATGATTTCCTAAATATTTCATTTTTATTTTAAAAATCACATTACTATTATAACAAAAAATTGGTATTACCATTATATAAAAATACAACGTATTTACCACATAAGTACACTGGAAATGCTGTGCAACGACTTGGCGTGCATGGTTAAGAGAAATAGCTCGGGAAGATACACAATATATATATAACCTGTAACAACGCATCAACTGCCAGAGTTATTAACAATGCGACTTCCTGCACCTTGCGCTAGTGTGATTCGGACAAGATAACATTGATATATAGTGTTATCGGTGTATATATCGGTCCACACAATTCACGTGACCGTGTCAGAGCTACGTTATATCCACTATTGACGAATATTCGACTGTACTCGGAAAAACCATCGAATAATGCGTAATGAGTATCAGGAGAGATACTCAGATATTTCGTTTTTCACCAGCAAGACGACGGCACCGTAATTCGAATTTTAAAATTGCCGATGCTGTGGCTTAGAGACGGATACAATACACAAACAGACGGATCAATACATAAAAGTATATACGAAATATATTTCATGTAATGTATAAAGTTGTCTGATAGAGGAGAAAGAATATACTTTTATATATCGTATTAAATTATGCATAAAAAAAAAGATTTAACGTATCGTATCGTCTAGGGGAACATCACTGATTTGATCCATACTTTGCGGGATCACGAAATTTGATTTCCAGTTGCATAACAAATTGCAGCAGTCTATGTTTTTCCAACCTGAGAGTTAAGTAGTCGGAAAGACGAAATCCTTCGCCGAGCTATTTTTCTTAACCATGCACGCCAAGTCGTTGCACAGCATTTCCAGTGTACTTATGTGGTAAATACGATGTATTTTTATATAATGGTAATACCAATTTTTTGTTATAATAGTAATGTGATTTTTAAAATAAAAATGAAATATTTAGGAAAACATTAGTTCTAAGGTTTAACAATTTTGTTTACGTTTTTAGTAAACTTGCTTGGCTACTTTATAAAAAGTTATTTCACTTTTTTTGTACATTTTAATTGAAAAAACATAATAAAAGCATTCGTTAAATAAAATTAAAAAATATTTCAAGATAAATCAGAATTTTGTATACGATCAAACAAGCAATAATGTTTTCGGGGGTATTTTGTTACTTGGCGTTCTTTTTTTACTTTTTAAAAGTTTTTAAAGGGGATTTCATATCTTTTTGAAAGGGGAAAAATCTTTTTTTCGTTCTGCGCCAGTTCAAAGAGGAGTGAATTCAAATATCTTTTCATTACTTGGTATTATTTTTTTTCACTTTTTCAAAGATTCTAAAAGGGTAAGATTTAAACAGATAGTTAAAAAAACACGACACGTCGTTTCTGAAAACTTCTATATTACCAAATGCTATAAATATTTTTTTTAAAGTCTTCAGTCCCTTCCACTATTAAATCGACGTATTTGCAGGGTGATTTACAAACGCCTATTAGTGACATATTTATTCATAGTTCGCTTATTTGTATTCACATGCATGCATACAAATACAATGGTATTTACAAATATTCTGAACGTGTACAAATAAATTCACAGAAAAAAATTGGAAATACAGTAGAACCTCGATTATCCGAACCTCGATTATCCGAACCCTCAATTATCCGAAAGATGGCTTAGTTTATCCGAACGCTCAATTATCCGAATGTTGGCGCGAAAGATACATTGTTGCTCGCTGCCACTGCCGTGAGCAACAATGAGCAACCCAACGCAACTTCTTTTCAAACGGCTGCGAGACTTAGCCGCTCAAAAACGCGTTACGGCCGTTCGTCAATTAAAAATGGCCGATTTTATAAAAAAAAAAAATATTAAAAGAGGCATTCGACTTTTTTCAGGTGTTTAATATATACAGTAGAACCTCGATTATCCGAACCTCGATTATACGAACCCTCAATTATCCGAACGATAGCTTAGTTTATCCGAACGCTCAATTATCCGAACGTTGGCGTGAAAGATACATTGTTGCTCGCTGCCACTGCCGTGAGCAACAATGAGCAACCCAACGCAACTTCTCCTTCTCAAACGGCTGCGACACTTAGCCGCTCAAAAACGCGTTACGGCCGTTCGTCAATTAAAAATGGACGATTTTATAAAAAATATATTAAAAAAAGGCATTCGACTCTTTTCAGCTGTTTAATATATATATATATTTTTTAACACCTGATATATGTATGTACATAAAAACAGTACATACATATATATTAAAATTTGACATGTACTGTACTGTTTTTATGTAAAAGGTTGTTGTTTATGATCTCGTCCCAAATAACCCACGTTTCGATTATCCGAACTTTTGATTATCCGAACTAGTCTCGGTCCCAATTGGTATGGATAATCGAGGTTCTACTGTATTCACAACAAAATGTGAATATTTACAAGAAATCCTGTGAATTAAAAAAAATTCAAATCAATATCTATGAATGCAAATGTATTCACAAAAAATTGTAAATACAAAAAAATTCACAAAATAAGTTGAGCATTTTTTCGTATTTAAGACAAATTAAAATCAAATTCACAATGATTAGATTAAAATTTACACCAAACGTGAGTTCTTACGTATTTTGAGAGAAAACATTGCGTCGAGGCGAAGAAATTTTTGCAAAAAAAGTGAGTTCCAAATATTACATCATAAATATGAAAAAATTCACAAAATGAGTTGTGAATTTCCTCAAGTTGAAGAAAATTAAAATCGAATTCACGACAATTATATTAAAATTTACGCCACAAGTGAGTTCTTATGTATTTTGAGAGAAACCATTGTGTTGAGGCAAAGGAATTTTCGCACAAAAAGTTTTGTGCAAAAATTTCTTTGCCTCGAGGCAAAAGTTTTCTCTCAAAATGCGTACGAACTCACCAATGGTGTAAATTTTAATCTAATTATTGTGAATTTGATTTTAATTTGTCTTAAATATGAAAAAAGTCACAACTTATTTTGTGAATTTTTTTGTATTTACAATTTATTATGAATACATTTGCATTCACAGATTGTGATGTGTATGTTTTTTTAATTCACAGGATTTTTTGTAAATATTCACTTTTTTGTGAATATTCACAAGTTTTTCTGTGAATCTATTTGTATGTTCAGAATATTTGTGAATACAATTGTATTTGTATGCATGCATGTGAATACAAAAAGTGAAGTATGAATACATTTGTATTTATATTCACATGAAAATCACGATGTGAATATATTCATATTCGTATTTATAAATAGAATTACGCCCAAGTCTGTACCTCTTAATGTTTTACTTTTTAATATACCGTCTCCATGTTTCATGAATTGCGCTTTGTTTGTGGCAGCAGGAGAAAACTTTTAATAAAAAAACTAGAGATCAATAAAAATATTTTACGAAAATCCAACTTCATTGCGATATTTTATTTGCGTGTTCAGCGAGTGGAATGCAAATCGATTTGTTCATTGTAAACAAAAACCGGATGCACTTGGATAACGCGTCACATTTACCCTGCTGGAGGCTGCTCAAAAATACACGTCTTTCCTTATATCGTTAAGAAGCTTCGGGTCAAATGATCAAATGTTACCATTTGTTCAAATTTATATAGTGGATTCGTTACATATACTGAATGCACCCTTCAAATTTTAATATTTGATTTTAATAATTTTGAATTGAATTTTTAATTTCATAATTTAATTTTAAATTTGAATTCAACAAACAGTTTTTACATAAGAAGATGCCTAGACTCATGCCGATCGGTAATGGTAAACGGAAAAAAAAACTACACACACGGAATAGTGTAAAAAATATTAAGGATGTTATGAAAAAATGTCAAATCATTCAGTATATTACCAAAATTGTCACCCAAAAATTAAATGATCCGTCTACGGCTTTTATTAAATATTGACTTTTATGTAAATGAAGACGTCAGTTTTTCTCCCGGCGACGAAACGGAGAGGTGGAGCGAGCCAACGTCGCATGAAGGCTTAATGGCACACATGTTTCAATGCCTATGGTCACCGTGGCCGGGCCATACTTTCAATAAAGCTCATTTTCAAAGAGAACTCATCTTTTTTTTCTTTCTTTTAGACAATTGACATTTATCGTTTAAAATGAATTCGGTTGAATAAAGGAATGTAAACACCGTGTAAAAATAATAGACGAAAATCAGTTATTTGTTAAATATTCGGGTTCGTGAAAGAAATACCTTAAAGTGCAGAACCATATATTTTCGAAACGCGGGTTTTCTTTTTTTTCAGATTGGTACGGAAAATTTGTATATAAAAAAAACTTTACTTTTTAACAAGCTTTTATTTAATGTACTAAAAAGTGTAAAATATTTTTTTTTACCCAGTCACCTATATGTGACTATAAATAAAAGTTTGAGGGTCCCTACGTTTCAAATGTTTGATAAATGTAATCAATTCAGTTTCATTAACCATATTTAATTTGGCACAATAGAAATTAGAGAAATTATTATCACACATTTATACTCAGTTTCAGGATTTTTATTCAAGAAATCTTAGGTTGTTTTACAGTAAATTAAAACTAAAGCCGGTCTGACAAAAAAAAGGTTTCGTTGACAATCATCTTATTTTAAATTTACATAATAGCCGCTAATCACATAACACATAAAATATGCAGCTTCAATCACACTTTCATGTTAACATTAAAAAGCGCACAATCATTCACAATCTGGCCTTCCTTGGCCAGATGGCACAATAGTCCTAAGGCCTTTTCATTTTATGAGAAATGCTAAAATTCATGTTTTAATCATTTTTATGTTATGTCAAGCTGGAAAAATGTCAAAAGGTTTCGTTGTCGCTCTCCATACCGGAAAAGGGTTTCATGCCCAAATGTTGCTCGATTCGAGGCATCGAGCGACATGGAGTTTCTGAAGTTTGGCTTTCCATAGTATTTGACACATTGAGCGCACTTGGGACGATAAACTTCAAGGCGTTGAACGACATAACCAAGGAAAGTCTTCGATGCAGGTGTGGCAGTCGAAGATTTCTCGGAGATGGCGGACTATCATCGTTCCATGTAGACGTAGATTGTGCAGCCGCAACAATGAAATATGGTGATCACCACAGTATGAAAAGAATGGCAAGACATATGAAAGCGCTGTCAGGCTTGAGTCTGTGAGATCGAGCCAAACATTAGGTGTTGTCCTAGAACACGATTACGCGACAATCACAGGTTCGCACCAATTTTATTCGTATGAACCCGTGATCAAATATACAGGTGTCGATTGCATCGCATGTATGTTAATTAGGCCGCCTATTCGATACCTGTATGTTTGATCACGGGTTCGTATGAACAAAATTCGCAAGAACTTGGAATGGTCGTGTAATGGCGTTCTATTTGACATGTTCTATTGGACGCCGTAGGGGATCTAGGTTTATATATCGTGTTGCACAAAGCCTTTATTTCTCATGAGAGATTTTTCAGCAATGAATAATATTTCAGGCAAAATAATTGTCAAGCTCTGCGTCAATATAAATTCTACAGAGTCGAATGCATTTTCTACAAAATTTAGAAGATATGTTCATAAAATGTTAATGGAACGAGGTTATGAACACACAAATTGGTAATGACATATAGAAGCTAGGTTATGCTCTCAAGGCACACAAAAGCTACACATGCACGTCTGTCTGCGAATTTTTTAATGATTTTATATAAGCAAGTGAAAGAAATGAGCACATTCTTGAATTTTTAACTTACTCTGTATCTATTTGCGTATCGTCCTCGCTGTTTCTCCGACGGTTTCCACGCGAGCGCCACGGCCAATATACGCATGTTCGGATCAAATAAATAATCCACACCTAAATTTGAACGACGTGAACCTTTGTTAAATAAATTTTTGGCTCTAATAAGAGCCGTTTGTTTTCTTTTTTCACATCCACGCTCGACTAACCGTGTTTGGTTACTCGAGCTGTCAAAGCGACTGTATTAGAATACATATATATATATATATATATATATATATATATATATATATATATATATATATATATTGCAAGCAGGGTGTAGTTCGAGTCGTGCCGTTCGAGAGAGCGGTGGCGTTGCTGTGCCTGTTGCGCTAAAGTGTTAATCAATTTACAGAACGGCGTATGTGTTATGTTTACGATATGAGCCAACGACTTTATTTCATTCAATGAAAGACAATGGACGAGTGTTGAAGAATTTTTGGGGTAAAAAGTCACCCGAAAATTCGGCCGTAAATTATGAGATCCCGAGATTGAGTGGACAAATCGAAAAATAGCCCGAACAAAATCGATAGGAAAAAATCACATTACATTGGTAAACTGTCATTAGATTTTCGATTTGTTGCCGCGTTTTCGCGTAATATCGGAACAAAGTTAAAACGTCGTCTGCTAGAGCCCATCTTACTGTATAAAGAGTCGCGGCGTGTCGTCAGTCGGTCAGTGGCGTCGAGATCGGTGGCATCGATCAGTGGCGTCAAATTTTTTTTTTTTATTACTTGGCGTCAAGACGCTGCCGCGTCTCTTGATATATATATATATGTATTCTAATACAGTCGCTTTGACAGCTCGAGTAACCAAACACGGTTGGTCGAGCGTGGATGTGAAAAAAAAAACAAACGGCTCTTATTAGAGCCAAAAATTTATTTAACAAAGGTCCACGTCGTTCAAATTTAGGTGTGGATTATTTATTTGATCCTAACATGCGTATATTAGCCGTGGCGCTCGCGCGGAAACCGTCAGAGAAACAGCGAGGACGATACGCAAATAGATACAGAGTAAGTTAAAAACAAGAATGTGCTCATTTCTTTCACTTGCTTATATAAAATCATTAAAAAATTTGCAGACAGACGTGCATGTGTAGCTTTTGTGTGCCCTGAGAGCATAACCTAGCTTCTATATGTCATTACCAATTTGTGTGTTCATAACCTCGTTCCATTAACATTTTATGAACATATCTTCAAAATTTTCTGAACAGAATCTTGTCATAGACGATGAAGTTTTTTTTTTTGTAGAAAATGCATTCGGCTCTGTAGAATTTATATTGACGCAGAGCTTGACAATTATTTTGCCTGAAGTATTATTCATCGCTGAAAAATCTCTCATGAGAAATAAAGGCTTTGTGCAACACGATATATAAACCTAGATCCCCTACGGCGTCCAATAGAACATGTAAAATAGAACGCCATTACACGACCATTCCAAGTTCTTGCGAATTTTGTTCATACGAACCCGTGATCAAACATACAGGTATCGAATAGGCAGCCTAATTAACATACATGCGATGCAATCGACACCTGTATATTTGATCACGGGTTCATACGAATAAAATTGGTGCAAACCTGTGATTGTCACGTAATCGTGTTCTAGGACAACACCTAATGTTT
The DNA here is from genome assembly GCA_964007375.1 of Ophion obscuratus. Taxonomy (NCBI): domain Eukaryota; kingdom Metazoa; phylum Arthropoda; class Insecta; order Hymenoptera; family Ichneumonidae; genus Ophion; species Ophion obscuratus. The sequence goes on from OZ023316.1 coordinate 22,913,527, forward strand.
GGCTCGATCTCACAGACTCAAGCCTGACAGCGCTTTCATTTGCCTCGTCATTCTTTTCATACTGTGGTGATCACCATATTTCATTGTTGCGGCTGCACAATCTATGTCTACATGGAACGATGATAGTCCGCCATCTCCGAGAAATCTTCGAGTGCCACACCTGCATCGAAGACTTTCCTTGGTTATGTCGTTCAACGCCTTGAAGTTTATCGTCCCAAGTGCGCTCAATGTGTCAAATACTATGGAAAGCCAAACTTCAGATACTCCATGTCACTCGATGCCTCGAATCGAGCAACATTTGGGCATGAAACCCTTTTCCGGTACGGAGAGCGACAACGAAACCTTTTGACATTTTTCCAGCTTGACATAACATAAAAATGATTAAAACATGAATTTTAGCATTTTTCATAAAATGAAAAGGCCTTAGAACTATTGTGCCATCTGGCCAAGGAAGGCCAGATTGTGAATGATTGTGCGCTTTTTAATGTTAACATGAAAGTGTGATTGAAGCTGCATATTTTATGTGTTACGTGATTATCGGCTATTATGTAAATTTAAAATAAGATGATTGTCAACAAAACCTTTTTTTTGTCAGACCGGCTTTAGTTTTAATTTACTGTAAAACAACCTAAGATTTCTTGAATAAAAATCCTGAAACTGAGTATAAATGTGTGATAATAATTTCTCTAATTTCTATTGTGCCAAATTAAATATGATTAATGAAACTGAATTGATTACATTTATCAAACATTTGAAACGTAGGGACCCTCAAACTTTTATTAATAGTCACATATAGGTGACTGGGTAAAAAAAAATATTTTACATTTTTTAGTACATTAAATAAAAGCTTGTCTAAAAGAAAAGTTTTTTTTATATACAAATTTTCCGTACCAATCTGACTGTGTTAAATGAAAAAAAATAAAAACCGCGTTTGGAAAATATATGGTTCTGCACTTTAAGGTATTTCTTTCACGAACCCGAATATTTAACAAATAACTGATTTTCGTCTATTATTTTTACACGGTGTTTACATTCCTTTATTCAACCGAATTCATTTTGAACGATAAATGTCAATTGTCTAAAAGAAAGAAAAAAAAGATGAGTTCTCTTTGAAAATGAGCTTTATTGAAAGTATGGCCCGGCCACGGTGACCATTGGCATTGAGACATGTGTGCCATTAAGCCTTCATGCGACGTTGGCTCGCTCCACCTCTCCGTTTCGTCGCCGGGAGAAAAACTGACGTCTTCATTTACATAAAAGTCAATATTTAATAAATGCCGTAGACGGATCATTTAATTTTTGGGTGACAATTTTGGTAATATACTGGATGATTTGACATTTTTTCATAACATCCTTAACATTTTTTATACTATTCCGTGTGTAAAACTGCCGATCGGCATGAGTCTAGGCATCTTCTTATGTAAAAACTGTTTGTTGAATTTAAATTTAAAATTAAATTAGGAAATTAAAAATTCAATTCAAAATTATTAAAATCAAATATTAAAATTTGAAGGGTGCATTCAGTATATGTAACGAATCCACTATATAAATTTGAACAAATGGTAACATTTGATCATTTGACCCGAAGCTTCTTAACGATATAAGGAAAGACGTGTATTCTTGAGCAGCCTCCAGCAGGGTAAATGTGACGCGTTATCCAAGTGCATCCGGTTTTTGTTTACAATGAACAAATCGATTTGCATTCCACTCGCTGAACACGCAAATAAAATAACGCAATGAAGTTGGATTTTCGTAAAATATTTTTATTGATCTCTAGTTTTTTTAATTAAAAGTTTTCTCCTGCTGCAACAAACAAAGCGCAATTCATGAAACATGGAGACGGTATATCAAAAAGTAAAACATTAAGACGTACAGACTTGGGCGTAATTCTATTTATAAATACGAATATGAATTTATTCACATCGTGATTTTCATGTGAATATAAATACAAATGTATTCATACTTCACTTTTTGTATTCACATGCATGCATACAAATACAATTGTATTCACAAATATTCTGAACATACAAATAGATTCACAGAAAAAATTGTGAATATTCACAAAAAAGTGAATATTTACAAAAAATCCTGTGAATTAAAAAAAATACACATCAAAATCTGTGAATGCAAATGTATTCATAAAAAATTGTAAATACAAAAAAATTCACAAAATAAGTTGTGAATTTTTTCATATTTAAGACAAAATCAAATTCACAATAATTAGATTAAAATTTACACCATTAGTGAGTTCGTACGCATTTTGAGAGAAAACATCGCCTCGAGGCAAAGAAATTTATGCACAAAACTTTTTGTGCGAAAATTCCTTTGTCTCAACACAATGGTTTCTCTCAAAATACATAAGAACTCACTTGTGGCGTAAATTTTAATATAATTGTCGTGAATTCGATTTTAATTTTCTTCAACTTGAGGAAATTCACAACTCATTTTGTGAATTTTTTCATATTTATGATGTAATATTTGGAACTCACTTTTTTTGCAAAAATTTCTTCGCCTCGACGCAATGTTTTCTCTCAAAATACGTAAGAACTCACGTTTGGTGTAACGTGAGTTCTTACGTATTAATCGAATACGTTTTAATCTAATCATTGTGAATTTGATTTTAATTTGTCTTAAATACGAAAAAATTCTCAACTTATTTTGTGAATTTTTTTGTATTTACAATTTTTTGTGAATACATTTGCATTCATAGATATTGATTTGAATTTTTTTTAATTCACAGGGTTTCTTGTAAATATTCACATTTTTTGTGAATACAGTAGAACCTCGATTATCCGAACCAATTGGGACCGAGACTAGTTCGGATAATCAAAAGTTCGGATAATCGAAACGTGGGTTATTTGTGACGAGATCATAAACAACAACCTTTTACATAAAAACAGTACAGTACATGTCAAATTTTAATATATATATATGTACTGTTTTTATGTACATACATATATCAGGTGTTAAAATATATATATATAGTAAACAGCTGAAAAAAGTCGAATGCCTTTTTTAATATATTTTTTATAAAATCGTCCATTTTTAATTGACGAACGGCCGTAACGCGTTTTCGAGCGGCTAAGTCTCGCAGCCGTTTGAGAAGGAGAAGTTGCATTGGGTTGCTCATTGTCGCTCACGGCAGTGGCAGCGAGCAACAATGTATCTTGCGCGCCAACATTCGGATAATTGAGCGTTCGGATAAACTAAGCCATCGTTCGGATAATTGAGGGTTCGGATAATCGCGGTTCTACTGTATTCCCAATTTTTTTCTGTGAATTTATTTGTACACGTTCAGAATATTTGTAAATACAATTGTATTTGTATGCATGCATACAATACAAATAACCGAACTATGAATAAATATTTCACTAATAGGCGTTTGTAAATCACCCTGCAAATACGTCGATTTAATAATGGAAGGGACTGTAGACTTAAAAAAAAATATTTATAGCATTTGGTAATATACAAGTTTTCAGAAACGACGTGTCCTGTTTTTTTAACTATCTGTTTAAATCTTACCCTTTTAGAATCTTTGAAAAAGTGAAAAAAAATAATACCAAGTAATGAAAAGATATTTAAATTCACTCCTCTTTGAACTGGCGCAGAACGAAAAAAAGATTTTTCCCCTTTCAAAAAGATATGAAATCCCCTTTAAAAACTTTTAAAAAGTAAAAAAAGAACGCCAAGTAACAAAATACCCCCGAAAACATTATTGCTTGTTTGATCATATACAAAATTCTGATTTATCTTGAAATATTTTTTAATTTTATTTAACGAATGCTTTTATTATATTTTTTCAATTAAAATGTACAAAAAAAGTGAAATAACTTTTTATAAAGTAGCCAAGCAAGTTTACTAAAAACGTAAACAAAATTGTTAAACCTTAGAACTAATGTTTTCCTAAATATTTCATTTTTATTTTAAAAATCACATTACTATTATAACAAAAAATTGGTATTACAATTATATAAAAATACAACGTATTTACCACATAAGTACACTGGAAATGCTGTGCAACGACTTGGCGTGCATGGTTAAGAAAAATAGCTCGGCGAAGGATTTCGTCTTTCCGACTACTTAACTCTCAGGTTGGAAAAACATAGACTGCTGCAATTTGTTATGTAACTGGAAATCAAATTTCGTGATCCCGCAAAGTATGGATCAAATCAGTGATGTTCCCCTAGACGACACGATACGTTAAATCTTTTTTTTATGCATAATTTAATACGATATATAAAAGTATATTCTTTCTCCTCTATCAGACAACTTTATACATTACATGAAATATATTTCGTATATACTTTTATGTATTGATCCGTCTGTTTGTGTATTGTATCCGTCTCTAAGCCACAGCATCGGCAATTTTAAAATTCGAATTACGGTGCCGTCATCTTGCTGGTGAACAACGAAATATCTGAGTATCTCTCCTGATATTCATTGCGCTATATTCGATGGTTTTTCCGAGTACAGTCGAATATTCGTCAATAGTGGATATAACGGAGCTCTGACACGGTCACGTGAATTGTGTGGACCGATATATACACCGATAACACTATATATCAATGTTATCTTGTCCGAATCACACTAGCGCAAGGTGCAGGAAATCGCATTGTTAATAACACTGGCAGTTGATGCGTTGTTACAGGTTGTATATATATTGTGTATCTTCCCGAGCTATTTCTCTTAACCATGCACGCCAAGTCGTTGCACAGCATTTCCAGTGTACTTATGTGGTAAATACGTTGTATTTTTATATAATTGTAATACCAATTTTTTGTTATAATAGTAATGTGATTTTTAAAATAAAAATGAAATATTTAGGAAAACATTAGTTCTAAGGTTTAACAATTTTGTTTACGTTTTTAGTAAACTTGCTTGGCTACTTTATAAAAAGTTATTTCACTTTTTTTGTACATTTTAATTGAAAAAATATGATAAAAGCATTCGTTAAATAAAATTAAAAAATATTTCAAGATAAATCAGAATTTTGTATATGATCAAACAAGCAATAATGTTTTCGGGGGTATTTTGTTACTTGGCGTTCTTTTTTTACTTTTTAAAAGTTTTTAAAGGGGATAAAAATGTACGTTAATCTGGTGAATGTTATTTAACTTCTATCCATAGCGATGAGTGCTAAGAATTTTCGTCGCACTCTAATCCCCGAACAGGAAAAACAGTTCAGTAAGGATCTAGAAAACATTATCATTGAAGCGATGGATCAACCTATGAAAATGGAAGTCGAAACTGGTTTGGATTTTCTTTCACCAAATGAAATTCATAAAACAGCTGCAATAGAAGATGACAGCGAAGGTGATTGGCACGGACAACGATACATAGATCCAAAAATTTATGAAAATGTATGTACCCAAAATATAGAAGAATTGAGTTACGAATACAAGACAAGAGCTGTAAATTACTGGAGATCCGGGGAAAATGGGAATAGAAAGTTACCATCTGTTCAAACGAAATTCAAACAGGTGAAATCAGAGTGGCAGTTGCGCCAGAGGGCCCATAGTATAAATAAGGGTGGCACCTACAAAGAAAACTTAACAAAAATGGTTCACTACACGTTAAACAATTTTAATGATGCTTTGGACAAAAGACTGCCTGTTCATGATGTAGATATTCGACGATGTGCCTTACGTACACGAGAAGTTGTAGAAATACCAGCCGTCAATTTCCAAGCACGAACATATATTGACGTGAATTTAGACCGAAATGCCAAAAGGCTAGCTGATTATACGATGCTCTTGACTAAACAATCGACGGGCAGTTTCAACCCGTTAATTGTGAAATATCGGAAAAAGAAAAAAAAATCCGTATTCGCACTTTTCTATTTTCTACATGTATGCAAATTTACATCTCAATCGATTGCAAATTCTCGGAGATACGGTTGAAAAAATTGCATTTTTGCAATAACCAATATGAAATTTGTTGCTACCTGCATCGTTTTCATCTTCAATGTATATTCCACGAAAAAATAAACATTGTTACAATTTGAAGTTTTTTTCATATATCATACCGTTAAAACGGTATCGAAGAATAAAAAAAACCCCCCAATTTTCGAGGGTGCGTTTCAACCCTTAAAAATCGGGTTCCGCCGATATAAAAAAATATGTGTCGCCTATTTTTACCCATTCTACAAGCATGCCAAATTTTATCGAAATCGGAGACATCGACCTCGCAACGTTCGTTAACATTTTATTGTAATCTAATTGCTCATAGGAACACGAAAATAGCTAAGTTACGGGACATTTAAGCGATTTACACGCTAATATCAGCAAACAATTGAAGGGTGGTGTCAACTCCTTTATTGCGAGATATCGACAAACGAAAAAAACCCGAATCGGCTTTTTTCTCATCCTGTACACACGTGCAACATCCGGGTCTAACAAAAACCTTCGGAGATATGCATTAACAATATCGTTTTTTTGCAATAAACAGTATTCAATTCGTAGTCATTTTTGTTGCGATCATCAGAAATGTTTGGTGTTAAAAAAATACAATATATTTGCCATTTGATTTTTTTCTTATTAAATTCTGTTAGAAAGTTATTGCCAAGAAACGGAAAAACTCCAATTTCTGCGGGTGTGTTTCCTCGCCTAAGAATAGAGTACGGATCTAAAAAAAATACGAGCGAAGTGTTTTCACCCACTCTACGAATGTGTAAAGTTTCATTCAAATTGGAAGACAAGAACTGGCACGGTTTCCTTGACATTTCTTACGAGATATTTTCAACGATCCCTGTGAAAAAAAATGTATTCAAATAGGAACCTAGATTTACTATCAATCAGACTTTGACACGGCGAATCCGAAGGCACAGCAAATACGAATATATAAAAATCATTCGTTTAATATATGTTGAGTTCAAGGCCGCTCTACTGCCTACTTTCGATATAATTACTTCAATAATATAGTTTAATTATAGCTTACTATAACATTATATTAAATTGCTATAGCTATGCGTGGCTTGTTTCAGTAAGTATGCTCATTTACCCTGATCAGTTATCGAGCGGCAAACAACCTTGTTTTGATTTACCTGTTACATGGTCTATAGCATGAAGTTCTCCTCCGGAATCAGAATCTCTATCATCGTCATTCGGGCTGTGACTTGGCAAAGTTACCCTCGCTCGCTTCAATCCTGTTTAACAAAAAAGAGCAGAAGCCGTCAGACGCTTATTTATTAAGGTCAGCGTACGCGAAACTATCTTTGAAAACGAACCTAACTACGTTTTCATCGAATTAATCCTTTGTAACTTTTTCCGAAAAACATTGTTTTCGGTGATTTTTCTGGACAAAAACAATTTTTTTCTTCAAACATGCACAATTTTGTAAAAAAAAACCGATGTTTTTTGATGTCCCCACATTCAGTTCAGAAGGAAAACTCTAGAACTAGAATTGTTCGGAATTTCGGCCTAGGTGAAACATTGGGAGAGGACTGCTGCCGACAAGCCGCAATTCTGGAACTCAGTAGCGGCTTTTCCCGTTGTCGACAAAAAAGAACCGCCAATCGCATGGTCGATCCCAGCAGGAAAGGAGCCTCTCATTGGTCGTCGCTAGATAGCAATGACGAACACCGTCGCTACAAGTTATAGAATCACGCTACAGGGCCGCCTTTTCGTTATGAAATCTTGTGAAATTTTGTTGACGATACGCAGCAGATATGTAGAATAAGGGGATAAGAATCTAAGATACGTTTAACAATATGTAGATTAAGGGCCAAAAGCGAAATTTTTAATTTATCAACTGAGCATCCATTAAAAATTGTCGAAATTTATCTTTGTCTCAGGCTCGAGACGGATAGGTTCCCTTAAAATGATTTTCAAAGATGTAACGAAGTTGGGCTCCACCAAATCAAAGTACAACTACACATAATATTTCCAAAGCCTATTTAACCAAATATTTCGGTTACCTTCAAATAAGAAATTATCCCTCAAACAATTATCGTGCAAATTATTTAATCAAACGTTATCGTTAATAAAAAAATCTCTGTTGAGTGGATTATTTCCTTTAAGGGGTGAGATGCAGTCAGAGGCGTGAAAAACGAGCATATTCAATAATTTTTTTATAGTAATTAAGTTTGTTTTACCAAAGTGGTTACACAGACTTTTTATGTTATATTTCAACTTGTACAAATTTTCAAAGAGAAATATTAATTATTTATAAAAATATCGCCATCTTTGCCGAAGGGGGTCCCCTTCGGTATGTACTGCTTTGCGGTGACCATCATAAAATTTTACTGGATCATCTAAAACAAAAAAATCATTATTTTAATAATAAATTTAGTCCTTAATTGAAGCTTTTTTTTAAAAAATTAACAAAATGGCGGCTTCCGACAAATAACTTTCGATTTTCGACCACAAAATCGGTTGTTTATTGTTAAAAAAAATAGAAATTTGCAACAAATGAAAATCCTTCGATTAAGAACTAGTTTTAAATGCTATCAATAAGCACACCCAATTTCATCAAAATCCATCGAGTGGTTTTTGAAGTATAGTGGTCACCGTCTTGAAAAACATAGTTTCGAGGAAAACGCGTTCAAAGTTTTTCGATGTGGATACGGTATGTTCGGAAAGTTTTGGGTTCGATGGATAAAGCCAAACTTTTTTTATGTATCTTGATCCGCTGAATCAGAATATCACATTTTTTTGCCGAAAAGTCGAGCTTTTAATTGTTTATAGCCAATTGTTAAAAAAAATTAAATTTTTTCGGGGTGGATTATTTTCTTCAATTATTTTGGGCAATTGTAAAACGAAAGTATTCTTTATAAAATTTATAAAATTTGAATAAAAAAATGTAGATTGGCTTATGATAAGCCAATCTACGTTTTTTCCCTCAAATTCTGAAAATTTGAGGGGCAGACAGCTGTTCGTCTATCTATTTGACGTCGTTTGGCAAAGTTTCGAGGGGATCTGAAGAGCCGTTTCAGAGATTTTTGGGTATCTATAATTGTACCGACCGCGATGAGGTGTCATTCAGTCTTAATACGAAAATACTTTGCTAAATTGGCATATTGAATTTTGTGTGAAAAAAATGTGTGTAGAAATGTCTCTAGAAAAAAATGTAAAGTACTAAAAATAATTGTTTTCATTTCATAAGCTCAAATACACCAATATACCAAGTTAGCAGAAACTAAATTTCATATAAAAAAATATTGAAAAACAGACGAGGGGGGGGGGGTATTAAACATAAAAAAAACAGTTCATCTTCCAAACACAAAAACCGGGCTAAACAATGATTTTTTTTACTGTCAGAGGGTATATTGATTATGTTCCAATGAGAAATTGACAAACGAATAATATACTTTCAAAAATGAAAATGAAAATTTGTTTGAAAAAGAAATTAAACAAAATTTTGAAAAAAAAACGGATTATTTTTTTTCCCAAATTGTCACTTTCCATAAGCGAAAATACGGCGTTTGCGTCATCTTTACCGTTGGATTTTACAGCGCGTTCGCGGCAATCATATCTGTTGCTGAGAGGTATAGAAAGTATCTCACCTACCGATCACAACCGTGGTCGACAAGAAGGCAAAAATGATTGTTCAAACAATTTTCTTTGCGTCGTGTTTACCGTTGGTCTTTGCGACACGAGGAAAGCAATCATCTTTACTGAGAGGTATAATAAGTACCGCACCTACCGATCTCAATCGTGGTCGAGAAGAAATGTAAAAGTAATCGTGTAAACATTTATTTTTGCACTATTTTTACCATCGGGTTTTGCAGCGCAGAAGCAGCAATAATATTTGTTGAGAGGTATAGGAAGTACTGCACCTACCGACCACAATCGTGATCGAGAATAAATGCAAAAGTCATTGTTTAAATAATCATTATTGCCTCATCTTTGCCGTTGGGTTTTGAAGCGCAGAAGCAGCAATCATATTTGCTGCGAGGTATAGAAAGTATTCCCCCTACCGATCCCAATTATGGTCGAGAAGAAATGTGTTAATAATAGTTTAAACAATTTTTTGCATTACTTTTACCGCTGCGGCTTGCAGTGTGTTACCACTAGCCATATTGGCTGAGCGATGTGAGAGCCTTCGCTTCTACTGAACACAAACGTGGTCGGAAAAATGTATAAGGTACCTGCGGGGCCTATCGAACGAAAATCGTATTTCGAATCAACGCTTTCGCTCAAGGCTACACACGCAGGCGCATAACGCACGAAGATGTTGCTACAAGCAAGTGTATACGCGATAACCCGCTCCCAGCCGCCAGTGTTGCATCATAAATTGTGAGGGACTGCCGCGCGGCGCGAATAATAAAAATAATTCCGGATTAATGGTATTATTATTTTTTTTATTGTCTCTGCTACGACGAACGCTTCGCTTATTGTAGCTTCCATGTACGGGGTATTTCCCCTTATTACATTTCCCATCATTTTCTCCACTCCACATCCCTAAACGATCCCCACCTTGCGGCCGCAACCGACTTCCCCCTCTGTATCGCATTCGCCATGACATTTTCTACCATGCGTATAGGGAAACTGCGGAAAACCTATACCAATACACCCGGACACGAGTTCTCTTCACAATCTCAGAGCTAGTCGCGTTTCGTCGAGAAATAGCTCACAAGCTACAGTCCTACACACACGACACACACACGTACCGGTCCCTGTGCGCGACATCCGTGTAGAACTGGAGGTACGTCAAGCTCGTATTTTTATTTCTTTCCGAAACTACGAGACAGCGATTCGAACCCGCGACCACCCGATGTGCTGATTTCAGAGGCAAGCACGCTAACCACTATACCAGCATATTGGTTGATTAATCGTAAGTATTCCTTGTAATATTATACTTAGCTATATAAATTTGCTGTCCATTTCTCCATTATTTCATGTTTCTATGGTCTTAAATGTTTGAATGAGCTATCGAGATCTAAATATTTTTCATTTTTGGACTGCGGGGTAACGATGGACAAGAGGGTTCAAGAAGTAATGCGCAGTTGTCGCTCTCGACGTCAAAAATGCTTTCAACTCGGCGATCTGGAAGTGTATCATGGATGCCCTAAAAACATTAGGTGTATCATGATACCTACGGAGAATAGTGGCGTGTTACCTATGTGATAGGTGACTCATGTACGACATAGTACATGACCGAATAGTACACACGACCGAAGACGTATAGGGTGGATCACTGTGGATCATCATGTACAATGCCCTACTGCTACTACAATTGCCGAAAGGAGTTTCCATCGTAGCGTTCGCAGATGACGCGGCGGTGATTATCATTGCCAAATTCCTAGAGCCAAATACCGCACTCTTCGGCGACGCTTTCGCCAAGATAAAGGAATGGATGTCTTCTGTTGGACTGCAGCTTGCAGCCCACAAAACAGAAGTACTCCTCGTATCCAGCAGGAAGGTGATGGAAACGGTGACGCTCAGGGTTGGAAACGCCGAAATCACATCCTAACTGTTCATACGGTATCTGGGTGTGATTCTCGACGCGAGGCTGAACTTTAAAGAGCAAACCGAGCAGATCAGCAGAAAGGCCTCTGTGGTAGCTACTACACTGACGCGGCTCATGCCTAATGTCGTTGGCCCCAGACAGAAAAGGAGGAAACTGCTGTCATCAGTGATGACTTCAGTGCTCACCTATGGCATACCCATATGGGCTGATGGACTGAAAATCCAGGAGTACCACAGAAAGGTTGCAGCAGCGTATCGCTTAAGCGCTGGACCTTGTCCTCTCCACTACTAAATTCTAAAGTTAAAAAAATATGAAATTTCCCCATGCCTCGATCTTAGGAGTACAAGTTGTTCAGATAGTAGTAATCAGTGATGTACTCCTAGACCATACAATACTTGAAATCTTATTTTATTTACATAATTTGAAAAGTTATAAAAGATATATAAACTTGATCACATAACTTGATTACACATTAGATGAAATATATTTAGTCCCATAGACTTCGGCCGTCGTCTTGCTAACGAAAAAATATGTATCTCCATATTACTGCTGACATATATTGGATGGTTTGAAACGAATACAGTCGAATATTTATTGGCAGTGGATAAGCGTAAGAGACAGATAATGTTCTTTAGTTTAACGTGCTGTACCTAGCATGTAGCCCTAACAAAACGGGCCCCGCGACCTCGGGGTCGAAAAACTAGCGTAAGAGACATTAGATTTCATCGCTAATAACCCCAGCGATTGATGTGACGTTTAAAATTAAAAATAGTATATGACGCATTCCACGTTACTTCAGCTAGTAAAAAAGAAATCCACAAATAATTTTGAAAAATCGAGGTACCGTTTTGACAAATATTCACCGCGTGTCGACATTTAAAAAAAAATTCTGCCGTTTTTTCTCGTTGATTACCATTTTCTAATATTTTTCCATTTAAATGGCTGTATCTTTGGCAGGATTTGACGTATTTACATTCGTAAAAAATGAAAATGTGCATCATTTTCTAGCCTTCCAGAAAAAAAATTATTTAGATTTTATTGAGCAAGTCGAACGTCCGTTTCAGAGCAAGATATGCAAAAATATTTTTTTTTCTCAAGGAAAGACAGTAGTTATTTTATTTTTAAGAATTTCTCCGAATTATGACTACGAAAAATGGGTTTTTGGTATTTTTTATATTATGGGATTCCTAAACACCGTGAAGTAACAACTATTTTTATTTTTTTTATTTTTTTTTATTAATATTCGATTGAAGAGTGTAGAGCACTCGCTGTATGTTTACCAGGTTTTTGGAATACATACGACATATATGCCATATGTATTGGAGCCTTGGAGTATAGCGCTCTCCCATAGCGCTCTTGAGCGCTCAGTGCTGGACTTTACGGGCTTGTTGGATTCCATTCGAACCCCCCTCCACATGATTGCCCCTTCCGTCGAATCTGATCATATTTTTTATCTACAGTGGGTAAAAAAGTATTTGTACATCTCACACGAAACTGTTGTGAAGTTGCCTTTATTTTTTTGTTCGCCTTTTCCCAAGATTTTTGTAAACAGGCACCATTTATATTTAGGATAAGCTATCGAACATAGAAACTTCATAAAGCTATTTTTTTAGAAGAATAATTTGAAAAAGACGACGTGTACAAATACGTTTTTACCCACTGCATGTATGCCGACATTCTAGTAAAATGTTGATGTTTCAACTTTGCGCATTCACAAAATGTTCGTTATTGTTGTTGAAGCCGATATAACTACAGGTTCAGAAAGAGCATCTCCAGCGCTTTCCAAAGACGCGAAGCCTTGATCATTCTCCTAGCTGCATATGTTCGCGAATAGACTTTGGCCCTCAACGTATGTATACCCCCATATTTCCATCTCACTCTTGCGCACCTATCCACCAAAAGATCGCGTCACCCGCGCCCCCACTGCAAAAACAAATGTGTTGTTTATACACACTTTAGGTGTGTAAATGGCTGTAGATAGTTTTTACACGTTTCAACGTATGTGAAAAATAACGATGTAAAAATAACACGGATAGATGCGTTCAAACAATACACTTACGTGAGTTATGTTCCTACACACGTTGCAACTTGTAAAACGTGTCTACAGTCATTCACATACTTAAAGTGTGTAAAAACAACACACTTAATTTTGTAGTACTGTACATACATGGGATGCGTCGGAATAATAAATTCAATGACAAAAGCTTTTCATCGTTAAATTATATGTATTTATTGGACTGAACTCAACAGTACTTATATATTACTCTGTAATACGTATGAGAGTTGTCTTTGTTTTTATTGTCTTCGCTTAGATAGGTTCTCATAAAGCTTCACGATGACGGCCGCTTTTTGCTTGTCGGTGATGGCCTCGAAACAAAAATACGTCGGTGAAGATTCAATGCGGCTTAGCGAGGTTTTGGAAATTAGATTCCAGTTTCAAGTTCTTCCACGTGGCAAACTCAAAGATGATCTATAAATTAAACAAAAAGTTAAGACAACATGTGATCTTCAATTAATCGGTTAATCAATAGATGTCAAATCAACTAATGATTTCCATGTGATGCCGTTACCAAGGTGATTCTTAAAACATATGATGATCAATGACTCGCAATTAACAGACTTAAACTGTGTTGCTTTTTCCTGTGTTATTGTTGCTCGTGTGTTGTTATCAACGTGTGTTGTTTAGTCCAATGTGTATAAATATGCGTCTTGTGTGTCGATTCTACACGCTTTATGTGTGTTCGAATAAGCGTGTTATTTGATGGTGAGAGCTACGAAGGTGTGTAATAAATTAATGCGTGAATATTGCACACTCACGTATGTAATTCTATCGCATTACCTGTGTAATCGTAACACATTACGTGCTGCCAAATGCATAAGTATGTATAATTAACATGCCAACGCGTGTCTAGCCTTTATGTTGTGTTACTTCTACACACTTTGAACACACGTCAAACACGCCTAGTTTTTGAAGTGCACAGTCTTGAAAGTGAATTGAAGTCATACAGGTCTTGAAACGAAGCTAAATTTTGGAGGTGAGGTTAGGCATGCGTATGGTCCCAACTTTTCGATTCCCTCGGCACCGCTACGCGTTGCATTAGCAATAGAAAGTGCTTCGCTCCTTACCTCTCGCCACTGTATTCTTTCGCGGTGTTTACGTCCCTTTTTGTGACGTGATTACCAATGTAATCTGTATTTGCAACCATATACCACGAGGTCTCACGCAAGTTCCCGTGACAATTTCTTGTCGTTTTTCGTAGCAAAGTTAACGGATTTGTATTCTGCAAATTGGATTGTTCGAATGGAAACATCAACGTGGTCACTGACATTGTTGAAATGGAAGTGTAAAAAAAATTGAAGCATCCATACATTTTTCCGAAAAGTCTGAAAGATGCCATGGGTAGATTGGTATCGGAATTCAAAAAGGGGTGGCAACAAGTGAGAAGGAACGAAGTCAAAATTCGACGAGTGGCTCAACGTTCCTCTGTCTTTCACAATTGAAAATAAAGGTTCAAAGACTTTCACGGAAGTCTTCGAACCTTGGGGCGTCCTTCCACGGAAAACACAATGGGGCGTCCTTCCACAAGCTCGAACAATTTAAGTGATCGGTCAAAACGGGGGAGGACAGAAAAGATTCGAAAAGAACATACCGTCCACGAATTGACCTACACTGCACAAATGTCAATACCAATTAATACGTTCTATAAGCGTGGAAAAAATTGTAAATTATACCCGCCTTATAAAAGTGTATTGCGTTATAAAAAAAGTGTTACCCTGTACAGTCAGAAATTTCTGGATCTGAAAGTGGAGCCAACGTTGAATTTCAAGCATTGCTAAATCATACAGCTGAAATAATATTAATAGTAAAATCAGACGTTATTGGATGTCTTCCTGAAAACAAAGTCGGTAATTTAGAATCGACTTGCAAGTGGGGAAGCGATGGCACTTTTTAAAGTACTTACGAACAAAAATGTAGCGATGGAGATGGCAATAAATCGAATGCTAACATTTTCTTTATATCACTTTTTCCCTTGCAAATCTTTGATAGAGCCAACCCACACGTGATTATTTGTGATGCTACATCCGAAGATTTTGGGAAATCGACTAGATGTTGCAAAGACCGATTAATAAAGATCGCTTCGAATTCGGAATACCGTTGCTGCATTCACGGCCATGTAATTGTGGAATCTTTGTTACTTCCTAACGGACAAATGTCTGAAGAAGCTCAGGAATCATGTAACAAGTATATTAAAAGATTCCCAGAAGATTTTCCATGAAAATGGGACCGCATTAAAAACATTTTTTTACAGACTTTTAGTAACGCCAGATCCAATAATATCCAGTTTGCGAAAACTTACTCGGAAGAAAATGAGATTGTTATTCCATACGCACTGAGAAAAAAGAGTCGTTGAATGTGCAAAAGTCATTTTGTTGTCTCAAAATTTTGTTGATTTAACACTTGCTCAGTCATGCTAAATAAGCTACAGTTCACACCACTATACTATTTTACTACCAACTATACTGTTTTGTTATGCCAATCAAAGATCAAGGTGAACATATTTAAAGATACATTTTGTTAAACCAACTGAATTTTGGATGGAAGAACGATTTTTTTTCAGTGCGCGGTTGAACTATTGATTCCACCTTCAGTTTAAGAATCAAGTCAGATGTCTTCAAATAATACGAGCAATGCATCTGACGATGATGACAAGTCACAGTACAGCGATTAATTGTAACAGATGCTAAAATTATATCAATTAGAAATGAAAGAATGAAAGGCATATAGTATAAATGTTCATTGTCGTTGTAAGAATGATTAATTAGTGTATTCCAATCCTCTTATTCCCAAATCTTCAAATATCAACTATCATTACATTTTCCAAATAATTTATTCACAATCATAATTTCCAAAATTTGACTTCATATTCATTATCAGCAACGTTGAAGACTCCTAAAAAGGGAATTCCGTGCAAATCGAATTGACGTTCCACAAAGTAGCCGTCCACATCGAATCCCCCATTTTATTTTTTGGGAATATTTTTACTTATTCGTAATCAGTGACCCTGAAAATCTCTATGCAAGAAATTTAATGATTTTTCGCCATGGCGCCATTTATTAACTATACTGGGGCCAAGATTTATTTTTCTCAAAATTTGACTTTGAATTCGTGGTTACCAACGCCAAAAATCCCAGAGTACAGACTTTCACCCGAATTGAATACGTTTTTTACTTTTGGCCGGCTTTTTGAGATTTGGGATCACTGCCCGTCGTCTGATATTAGTGGAAAAAACCACATGTATTTATTTAAGCACCGGCCTAATTTGCGAGTGATTCGTGGAATGCTTTTGGATTTTTGTGTCATCGGGGATAGAGGCGGATCGATGACTGCAGAACTTATTGCGCCATCGTACAGTGGTGAGTAATGGTGTGTCGGTCAGATAGTGTACAGCAGGGTGAGCTCGTATTCTTAGACGATGAAGGGTAGGCCGAAGTGTTTTTAATAGCTGAAGGGTACTTGGATTCTTTTTCAAAGCCATTACCCTTTATTATCCCGACCCCTTCTTCGCTACAAAGAAAGCGCTGCATTTATACCCAGCTCATTTATACGGCCTGGAATACATCGATGATACGCCATTTACAGTGACCGCTCTGGCAAACTTGTGCAAAGGACATGTGGGACGGCAGTCGCTACGGAGGTGGCTAACACTGGCGACGACAGGTTTATTTCGTAATTCGTTAGACTGAACGTGAACCACGAGCGCATCGAGAATAGGTACAGGAGTCCAAACTTCGATGGGGCGTGAAAAAAGTGTACCTGAAAATGAGAAGAAAGTGCGTCGATCAAACGAATCTATCTGTATAGTAAAATTCCGGTCGACGAGGTGAGCGTAATCGCACGAGATTGCAATACACGAACAAATCAGTTTGCGGCTCAGCAGTCATCCACCTAAACAGTCGTCCAATACTGTCGTTTATAAGTTTGGTATTCAATCAACAATATTTCCGAAAGAATGTGTATCGAAATTTATTGAATATGTCTCTCCCATGTTAAACATAGAACTCTTCAATTTAGATTATTTAATTATAAAATAAATCATTATAGTGCGATTCTCCTCATCGTTTGAATCTTGTCGATACGTATCTCAAGATATTTTGATTTCCTTGTCTGCTCTTGAGTTATTTCGATGTCTCAAGGTAAGTGGGACTCCGAAGACCCCTGTCTAATAATAAATATTCATAGCATACCCTCCAAAATAGATTTAATTTTCTTAGTATATAATACTTACATAATATATAACGGGTGTGTCTATATGCAGTGAATGTAACAGCAGTTATCTTTAAGTATGCATGGATTGATTTTGTCAGAAATTCCCATATGAAGTAAAATGCTATTGCTGTTTCGAAAAATTGATCAATATGATAAAAATTGAATTGTTCAGAATTTTTGTGTTCCTATGTTAAACGCAACTTAACAAAAAAATATTCGGGTATACAAGATGGCAGGTATAGAAGTTAGGCGATGACGATATAGACATTGAGATTCTTCTATTAGATTTGCAACTACTTGTAATTTATATATTTATTTATATCATTTCATCAAACGGTCGAGGAGGGTAATTAAGTGTAAAAAATTACCTACTGTCTGGTCAAAAGACCAAAAGAGCCTTTAATAGAGAGGGAGAGAGAGGTGGATGCAGAATGAAAAACCCGGGAAGACTACGAAAAAAAGAGCAAGATAAATGTGTATCTCCTACCCTGTGCTCCAACGAGATGGTAAGAGGGGAAAAGTTTAAAGGTACATAAGAGTAAGAGCTGCGGAGTTGCAGACATTGAGAGTAGGAATGGAAATGGAAGGAGTTGAGTTCAACTTACAACGTGCTGGCTATACTATCGCTTAATAGCACTTGAAAGTTTAACCGGGGGCACTTGTGGCTCTTGGACCATTATGCAAAAAGCCCTCTATTTGAGGTCACTGGCAACCCCTCTTCGTTCATTGAGGAAGAGGGTATGTAAAAATATATATTCCACGGTAGAAAAATACATGTACATGTGTACGTTGTCTACGTGTGCTACCTATAGCAGTGCAGCAGCACCCTTATATATATTTAGCCTTTGAATGACCCAAACGCATTGTGAGCTCACTCTCGACACGCGGTTCTCTCTGATATAACAGAATACGACTGTCTTCTAAAAACCATCTACCAGAATTTAACTTTACGTGCGTTTTTTTACTATATGTGGGAGCATTGCTTCAACTTTTTCGTTGTGTGATCCTAATTGGTTATTATATGTTTCGTGGAGTTTGCGCATATTTTCATTTAAGCCGCAAAATACCTACCAAATGGAAACGTCTGTAAGTTTGGTTTGGTAGCCTGGTGAAAATTTACGACGCAACGCAATAATGCCGAATTTCACGACGCAAATACTCGGCAAATAATGATCCGATCGCAACGAACCGGGTAAATTTAGAAAGGTTACATCTGTAACATTGTATCGAACAAAGTCATTGACGCCGGAGGACGACCGAGGTGTCGTCGCAAAGCGCTTTTAGAACCTCGAGCGATGTCGGCTTCAACAACAATAACGAAAGTTTGCGAATTTACAGAGTTGAAAAATCAACACTTCACAAGAATGTCGGCATGTATGGAACGAAAATATGACCAGAATTGGAGGTAAGGGCAATCAGAAGAAAGGCAGGGTCGAGAGAAGCCCAAAAAATCCCCCACACTCTAGCGATGAGCGATCGAGAGAGCTACAGGAGCGCCGAAGCCACGCACAGTGACTTTGTTGGGGTTGACCTGTGCTCTCTACCAGTGAGGCAACGATGATTTGTGCGAACGTAGTTAAGTGACTTATATCTTTTTAAGTAACAAATAGTATTTCTTGTAAAGGCTTATATTTACAAGCTTTCATTTAACTTGCTTCGTTCTTACGTCCGTCTTTCCGGTTCATTCTCGACCGAAGTCCCGCAAAAGGGCAACGAAAACTTTACGTCGCTGTTCCGGCCAAATTCCTACCATTCCATCGACAATACAAATTTTACTTATGAGCGCCTTTATTTTCGTGTCGGAATGCCTTTCGCGCTACTGCATACATTTATATAGTAGCATATTTTGAATAAATCGCAAGTTAACATATATCAATAATTCCATAAATAGTATGTAAAGGTACATAGAAATGATCTTTTTCGCGTTAGATACTCCTTGCTTTTGCGTTATCAACTTTCGTATTCGGATTTGGTATATATATACGATCGAATCCTCAAATGAATTTACCATACTATGTTTTCGGTAATGGAAACCTGCATTCTACATATATATCGTTAATTTATTCATCAGCATATGACGTTTGCTGCAATATGCGAAAACTAAATTCGTAGAGATACTATGAAAGTGTTTATGTTGGACAAAAATATTATCGGGCATTGCATAATGAAGTAGTAGTATGCTGCTTCGATGGATTCTTATTGTCCTTCTATCCCATGGTCAAGTGAGCTCCAAACTGTCTTCCCTGTGGTGTGTATCAAATATTTATCAGCAATACGAGGCAACCTAATACCCCCCTCCCTCTCTCTCCCTCCCTCCCTCCCTTCCTCCCACCGCCTTCTATGCTCTACCTCTCGACTCAATTAACTTAGTTCTACTTTGCCCTTCGTAATACTGATAAACAGTATATCAATTATTAGAGCGTATCAATTGAATACACAGTATATCAATTTCTTTGACTCTCATAATATATTTCTCTCTGTGGCTCTAACGGCACTCCCATTGTTTTAATTTAATTAAGCTCGAGCCTCTATTGTACCAGCATTAACTTCACCGTTCAATTTCTCTATATACATATCCTATTTCCCATTTGACTGAAAGCGACAGTTCATTCGCCCGGTATCCAATGTCAACAAACCTAAATCACCAACGGTCACGAGAGCGATAGCTAATGTACCCGACTGCCCAATATTATTAGTTTCGTTAACTTGCACAATCTGTTCAATTCACGTCAATCTGGGTTCAAAAAATTTTATAGTTCGCAATCTGCCTTTCTCAAAGTTGCTGATGACGTTCGATTTGCTAACGATAATGAAATGCTAACGATTCCGCACTGCAAAAACAAATGTATTGTTTTTACACACTTTAGGTATGTAAATGGCTGTATACACTTTTCACACGTTTTAACGTGTGTGAACAAGAACGGATAGAAGCGTTCAAACAACATACTTACGTTGGTTATTTTCTTACACACGTTGGTACGTGTAAAAAGTTATATACACACGCAAAGTGTGTAAAAACAACACACTTATTTTTGCAGTACTGTATAGACATGGAATGTGTCGGAATAATAATTTAAATAACAAAAGCTTTTGAACGTCAAAATATATGCACTTATTGGACTGTACTCAACAATACTTACACATTACTATGTAGTATGTATGAGAGATGTCACTGTTTTTCTTGATTTATCATATATAGCTTCTCATACAGCTTCACGATGACGGCCGCTTTTTGCTTGTCGGTGATGGCTTCGAAACAAAACTACGTCGCTGAAGATTCAATCAAGCTACCGAGGTTTTGGAAAATAGATTCCAATTTCAAGTTCTTCCACGTGACAAACTCAAAAATGACCCATGTAGAAAATCCAATACGCAGCCGATGGTGAACAATCGGCTGAGACTGGGTCCAGTAATAGAAGCCAAGCTTCGATATTGTAGACTTTCCCAAACGATGGCATATCGATGGCACAGAACAGACCCAACTGTTGTTTGAAGGTTCTAAGAACCAATATTACTAATGCTGCACCAGTTAACGGGCCAACGCAGCCCGGGGTAAAACTATAGAATCACGGCTTCAGCCCAAAATCAGTCCAAAATTTATTTGAGGTATTATTATGGATAAAAAACGATGTTGCATATTGAATTAACCCATTAACGCCCAAGAATCGCGATTTTTTCCTTCATTTTCAAGCCAGATTTTTATTATATAAAAAAAATCATAAAAAATGAAGAGATACGTTCCCTAGTATTTTCGAGGGTGCTCTTTCAGAATCTGGGGTCAAAATCGGGTTTTGTCCATTAGGAAAAAAAATATGGCGGCTTTTAAACAAAAAAAAAACAGGAAAAATCGACGACACTTTTTTTTCAAATTTTTTTTCACCTCGAAGCCGTTGACAAGTCCGGTTTTTTTTTCAACCATGGGTGCATAAAATAGTGACGATTGAACAATCAATTTTTTTTATTCGTCGTTGTCAACATTTTCACCCCCAAAATGGCGCTTTTCACCCCCTGAGTGACACGAAAAATTTCACGCTCGGTGTCCCAAATGAAAAGTAGTTGGATTTGGACGAAAATTGGTACTCGGAGGTTTTTGAGGTCGCTGATTACGATTCTGTTCTCAAAATTGCGAAATTCAAAATGGCGGATCCAATATGGCGGACACAAATGCAAAAGTTCATTTGATTGGATAAAACATGGCACTCGGGGGTTTTCGAGGTCGCTGATTATGATGCTGCTCTCAAAATTCCGAAATTAAAAATGGCGGATCCAATATGGCGGACACAAATGCAAAAGTTCATTTGAATTGGATAAAACGTGGCACTCGGGGGTTTTCGAGGTCGCTGATTATGATTCTGCTCTCAAAATTCCGAAATTTAAAATGGCGGATCCAATATGGCGGACAAAAATGCAAAAGTTCATTTGTATCGGATGGAATGTGGCACTCGGGGATTTGCGAGGTCGCTGATTATGATTCTGCTCTCAAAATGCCGAAATTAAAAATGGCGGATCTAATATGACGGACACGAATGCAGAAGTTCATTTGAATTGGATAAAACGTGGCACTCGGGGGTTTTCGAGGTCGCTGATTATGATTCTGCTCTCAAAATTTGAAAGCCTTTGGGTATTCAAATACCTGAAAGTACCAGGTATTTAAATACCCAAAGGCTTTCGAATTTTGAGAGCAGAAATATAATAAGCGACCTAGCAAACCCTCGAGTGCCACGTTTTATCCAATTCAAATGAACTTTTGCATTTGTGTCCGCCATATTGGATCCGCCATTTTTAATTTCGGAATTTTGAGAGCAGAATCATAATCAGCGACCTCGAAAACCCCCGAGTGCCATGTTTTATCCAATCCAAATGAACTTTTGCATTGGTGTCCGCCATATTGGATCCGCCATTTTGAATTTCGGAATTTTGAGAGCAGAATCATAATCAGCGACCTCGAAAACCCCCGAGTGCCACGTTTTATCCAATTCATATGAACTTTTGCATTTGTGTCCGCCATATTGGATCGCCCATTTTGAATTTCAGAATTTTGAGAACAGAATCGTAATCAGCGACCTCAAAAACCTCCGAGTACCAATTTTCGTCCAAATCCAACTACTTTTCATTTGGGACACCGAGCGTGAAATTTTTCGTGTCACTCAGGGGGTGAAAAGCGCCATTTTGGGGGTGAAAATGTTGACAACGACGAATTTAAAAAATTGATTATTCAATCGTCACTATTCTATGCACCCATGGTTGAAAAAAAAACCGGACTTTTCAACGGCTTCGAGGTGAAAAAAAATTTTGAAAAAAAAGTGTCATCGATTTTTCCTGTTTTTTTTGTTTAAAAGCCGCCATATTTTTTTTCCTAATGGACAAAACCCGATTTTGACCCCAGATTCTGAAAGAGCACCCCCGAAAATACTAGGGAACGTATCTCTTCATTTTTTATGATTTTTTTTATATAATAAAAATTTGGCTTGAAATTGAAGGAAAAAATCGCGATTCTTGGGCGTTAATGGGTTAAGGTGGGGGAAGCCCTAATGTGAGAAAAAAAAACGTTAAAAAGTGTCATTACGGTGGAGGGTAAAAAAGAAATACGTAACACGATTTTTGTTTTCAACCTTTTTCCCGAGCGAAAATTGAGTTAGGGCTGTGATTGGACCTCAATAATATTCCCCTAACTTTAATCGGGCCCTTATCTGGAAGCCACATGAGGGCCGTTAGCGGCCGGTCACACTTTGTCAACAAGGGTCACTAAAGGCGTAACGACCGGGGCCTTATAAGTTGCCTCAATGGCGCCTCATCAAAACTATTTTAGCACCCTGAAAAAGCCTCAACGGCGACTCATCAAAACCATTTCAGCGCCATAAAATAACCGTATCAATGGATACACGTGTATGTTAAATGCGTCAGGGTATATCTGTATTTGTTTTTATGTAATTGTTCATGTGCATAGATGTGGGCGTGAGTACATGTGTATGTATGTGTGTGCGCGTAGAAATGTGATTGCGTATTTGGATGCGAGCTTTTATGACAAACTGCCATGACAAAATTAATGCAAAAAATAATGTGAGGCGAACTCTCTTCACTGCAAACATTTATTTTTGAGGAACTATCCACTATGATAACATTTTTCAGAATTCTGATAGCTTGTAACACTTAAGTTTGAAATTATAAGATTATCACATTGATTATAGTTATAGTCACAGTCTGAAATGAGTCTGTAAGGGTACAAAACGCGAAGGAGCGACATTATATGTCTGTCGCTGTATGTATGTATGTATGTATGTATAAAGTAAAGTATTAATGACTCCAATAAAAGTAATATTATCTTAGTTTTAATTAGGAAATTATTAAGTAATTCTCAATCATTAATATATCACGGAAAAATATCAATATATCACGGGGAAAAAATACACCACGGAATTCACTTGTTTTTCTGCAAGTTCCACGTAGATAAGTCATCTCGATGAGACTTAACGCATCCTGCGCCCCCCATGCCAGTCTTTTGCATTACTTAAACAAATATATTCTACTACACATCCGTTCTAAGGAATGGATGTGTAGTAGAAATAAAAAAATGTAAGGGTCTACTGATCACTAGAATCTATTTCCATTGAGGGAAAGATCTGGAAAACAAAGACCAATTTATTTACTTATCCTACACAGTCAGATAAAGTTGATGAATGGGAAATATCAGCGAAGTCTTCAGAAGAAATAATTTTCCCTATGATGAGTATTCAGCAGATGTTAGTTGCTGTAAAAATGTCGTGAAAACCGGTTGGGACTGTTCACACTTATGCGCTAGCATTACTCCATGTATGAGTGAAACCATGAGTAATTGTTTGTATCTATGTAAAAGGTTTCTTCAATTTGATAAATAAATACTGTCTGATGTTTGTCTGAATATTTGTGTTCATCGTTGATTTTTTATTTGCTAATGCCCTTATGCTTTTTCCTAATGTGCGTTCGATGATATTATTCGATCGATGTATATAATCGATTTGAATAATTGAAATTCCATCAACCATGTGGCCTAAGCTATTTATACTAGTTTATCGCTATAATAGTCAGATCTGTGCCTATTGTGGAAATCCCTACTTATATATCGCTATACTGGCCAAGTCTGGGCCTATTGTAGAAATCCCTACAGGTGTATCCCTATAATGGCCAAGTCGGGTCCTATTGTGGAAATCCCTACTAGGGAAAGCACTAAGGAAACCCTGAAAGGCCCTTATTTTTATTAGGGATGCCCTATAAGTTTTCCGCACGGGAATTATTTTAATCTAGCCGTCTAATTAACAATCACTGTGTATGTGCGTGCGTACGTGTGTGCGTGCGTGTGTGCGTGTGTGTATGGGTGTGCATGTTTGTGTGTACGTGTATATGCATTCGTGTGTGTTTGCGCGCATGCACTCACACACACACACACACACACACACACACACACACACACACACACACACACACACACACACACACACACACACACACACACACACACACTCACACACACACACACACACACACGTATACATATAATACTCGCACGAAGCAAAGATGAATATAAACAAGGTAAGGTAAACAGAGTGAAAAGGTAAGTATATTTTGAACGAACTTCGAAATATTAGTATATCAATGAAAATCATGTGCGACGTAATGACACTTTTTAACGTTTTTTTTCATATTAAGGCTTCCCCCACCTTAATTCAACATATAACATCGTTTTTTATCCATAACAATACCCCGAAAAAAAAATTGGACCGATTTTGGGCTGGAGCCATGATTCTATAGTTTTACCCAGCCCGGGCATAATTCGACTATAGATTCAGCTTCGGCTATATCATTACAGAACACATGCGCCAATCGTTGGCCTAGGCTCGGCCGAACGTTAAGACGATTGTTGACACCCAACCTTTTTCCGTCAATTAGGAATGTTAATTAGACCATGGGCTAGAATAACGCCGACGATAAAGTTGCGTTTCTCATTAACGGAAAAAAGGTTGCGTTTTGATAATCGTCCTAACATTCGTCCGAGCCTAGGCCAACGGTTGGCGCATGGTTTCTGTAATGATATAGCCGAAGCTGAATCTATAGTCGAATTAAACCCGGGCTGCGTTGGCCCGTTAGCTGGTGCAGCATAATGTTGGGTCTTAGAACCTTCAAACAACAGTTGGGTCTATTCTGTACCATCGATGTGCCGACCTTTGGAAAACTCTACAATATCGAAGCTTGGCTTCCCGAGTCAAAATTTTTAGCCTCCTCTGAACCCTCGCAGGACCCATTTCTTTTGTAATACATAAGCCGCCAGCCTCCGTTGAACCTACGAAACCTCATTTGTCGAGTTCAGTGCCATGCAGAGACCTCCTCTTGGCCCACAGTAGCCTCTGCTAGACCTCCCAAACCTTCTCTCGACCCCAGTTTCAGTGAAACGTGCAGAGCACAGGCCTCCTTAACCTGCTTTCAACCTCAAACTGTTGCCTCGACCCCACCTAACCTGCTTTCGGCCCAAATTCGATATCTCCTCCATCATCATTCCATTGTGGCCTGGTCGGTAACCCGTTCGATGACGAAATTAATAAAAATACATCGTCCCCTTATCAAATTATTAGTGCAATATTAATATGCGAAAACAATCAAATTTTCTCAATATCGATTTATTATTATTTTATAGGCAATTCATAAAAGAATGCTTGTATATACAGTCTTACTCTAATTCTATCGGATTAATGGGCGTTTTCCTGTCAGAAAAAATCTCACAGGAAAATTCTTAAAAAATGTCAGTCTATCCACTATAAGCTTATGCGACGTTTTTCGTCCTTGACGTTTCATCTTAAACCCTCTAGTTCTTGAGTTACATTGCATTATCCAGAATTAGTCTTTTTTAGCAAAAAATGAAATAACATTGCGAAAAAAATCGTACAAAACTTTATAAAAACGCAAATGGACTTCTTGCTACCCCGTTCAAGTTTATCATGGATAAACGCAACAATTTTTTTTGCATAAGTCATGCGCCCAATTCTCGATGGTCGAAAAGAAGCCGAAAATCAGTCACGTATAAAAGTGCGTACCGGCGCGAAAAGAAAATTATAAAAAAATATTTCAGAAAAGCAATATAAAGCTGAATTTATTCCCGTCAAAACGCCGTTCGGTAAATTTGGTTATCTTTTTATTTACGAAGCTATGTAACTTTTCGTGCAGCAAGAAATATCGACTATGGTGTATCCAAACTTTTAAGCGACGGTATATATTATATAATACTATATATATATATATATATATATATCATACTCGAAATATGTGGTTGCATTAATATATTGGAATATACACTACCAGTCAAAAGTATTCAGACACTTCAGATAACTGCAAAACTTAATATCACTTTGGATCATTGCAAACTTATGGTAGAATAATAATTATTTTACGAAGATAGTATAAAGCTCTGTATAATTACTTAATTATATAGATCTTTATAGTATGTTCGTGAAATAATAAATGAAATGAATTATATTACTCTAACATTATTTGGCAATTATCCAGCGCTCAAAAGTTTTGCGATTATGTGGAGTGTCCGAAAACTTTTGGCTGGCAGTGTAGATCTAAATAACATATAATGTTGATATCTATATGGAACGTTAGGGTGTTAATTATAGTCTATTTCATGTTTTACAGGATTGAAATTGTCGGTTTAGAATTCAACCTCATTCGATTTTTTCTTTTTGTTTTTGTTCGTTTTGTTTTTTTTTGTTTATTCAATACTAAGTTGATAAATGTCGACGGCCGATTACCGTCGATTTTAAATAAAATGTTTGATTTTTCTTTGTTTTCATTTTTAGCACGTCGAAAATTTAAAAACCATTTCCACGTGTATGTATGAAACATATTTTTATTTTTTTCCGCTAAATAATTATAATATTAACTAACCGCGTCTATTTGATTCTTTTTTATTTTAGTTAACTAGATTTTTCATAGAACCAAATTTTTCCTATTGCATTCCATCATTAAAATGATTGATTTCAAAAATGTTTATTTATAGAAAATGAATCTATTTAATATCGTCCAATAACTACATATTTTATTTTATCCTAATAAATCTGTGATTCGGTTTCATCAGTTCAACATCTTCATCTGTTCAAAAAAACAATTTAGTTAAGTTCACTGAATGGGTCTAGTTATTTTTTTTAAATTTACCTTAAATAGAATTTTCTTAGAGTTAACCTTTTTTCTATTTGATTGAACTAATGGTCCATCTTTATTGCAACACTCATATAAAAGGAGCGGGGGGTAGAGAAGGTGGAGAGAGAGGAATTTTATATATATGTATATGTATATGTGTGTTTGTTTGAAAAATCTATAGCATGTTATTCGATGAAACTCTCTAATTATCACAATCATATTAACTAATTCACATAGCTTATGTGATACAACTAATAGTTAGAGGTATTCATTTGGTCTCTTATGCCATATCAGCGACTAAAATGTTATAAGCACTCGGTAGCATAGGGGCAGCGGAGCGTAGTTATGAATAGGTAGGCTAGGTTCAAGGCGCATATAGGGCAAATATTTTCTTCGAACAAAATCATTTCTATAGGCCAGGGAATGACGAATTAGGATGAAAAATCCTTGTGGTAAAGCTCTCAATTAAGGCGTTCATTTTATTTTCGATTTATGAAATATTTTATACATATAGTACACTTAGCTTTACAGTGTGCATTGTAAGCAAATAAAGATTAATTTAAATCTCATCTTTATTAATATATATAAATATCTTTGAAAGAAATATGATCGTAGTAGGCTGTGAGACAAGGAAAATACGTATTTTATTTAAATAGATTCTATATAAATTCATTTTTTTGTTTAGCAGTGTACAGTAGGCCGAAAGGGGGGGAAGTAGGTTCTGCGGGAGCGCTCGCAGGAGGCCGAACTGAGGTTCCGTAGGTTCAATTGTGAACCTCACTGACCTCCTTTGAGTCAAAAAGTCTACTTTCTGCCATGCCGGAGGTTCATCGGAGGCTCTAACGCATGGTACTTTCAAACATTGTACCCTCCTTTAGATACCCAATAATCCGCTCACGCCGATTTCTGCTCGCCTTCATTTTGTGGGTTGAACGCGGCTCGAAAATTTCGACTCGG
Source organism: Ophion obscuratus (assembly GCA_964007375.1). Taxonomy (NCBI): domain Eukaryota; kingdom Metazoa; phylum Arthropoda; class Insecta; order Hymenoptera; family Ichneumonidae; genus Ophion; species Ophion obscuratus. The sequence continues at coordinate 22,942,328 of OZ023316.1, forward strand.
GTGTACCCTCCTTTAGATACCCAATAATCCGCTCACGCCGATTTCTGCTCGCCTTCATTTTGTGGGTTGAACGCGGCTCGAAAATTTCGACTCGGGTTCCATCACTGGGCCAAGTCTCACTAGGGGACAGTACGGCAGTCGGATTTTTGTAATTTTTCGTACTCATGGTACGCGAAGTTCAGAGCTCGAATATTAATATCCCAAAGCAGTTCGACGCCATATTCAGAATTTTTCGAGAAAATTGACTTTGATGTTTTCGAGCGCACTCTTATCCCACAAAGATGCAACGATATTCGAACCGGGCTCGTGGCGTACCCGGTAGCGCTCGAGTCTAGTAATCGCGGGGTCGCTGGTTCGAGTCTCACTTCGAAATTTTTATTTTTTATTTTTTTTTTTAATGAAAAAACGCAAGTCATATTTTTAATTATCTCTTGATTATAAACATACATTTTCAAGTATCAATATTTATAACCAACAACATTTTTAGGATGAAAATGAAAAACGTCGGGTAAGGAATTGAATACTTTATTATTCGGTCTGTATTCGTTTGTTTTATACATCGGGTGTAATGTTACACGAGCCAGAGTGATAACCATCGTAAAAACAAGGAAAAGAGTAATTTTCACGGCATCTCGCACACCGTACAAACGCTGCATTGTTACATTCGCAATTTTTTTCAATACATCGATCGGAAAACAAACTTCATTCACGTTCATGAAGATTTCTCTTTGATCGCAAAGTTTCGAAGCAAACCACGCATATCTGATCATGTTATTGAAGACCGGAGAAGACAACTGATGATGAACAATAGAATGAATTTTTATGCAATCTTCTCTATCATTAATCAATCAATCAAGTCCTTGTTCAATCAGATAGGCGCAGTTCTGCAGACGCTTTATGAAATTTTTTACTTGGCGGTAAAAACACACGTCACAAGGTTGCACTAATGGAGTGCATTTTGGTGGAATTACCTGCACCGTGCAAGTAGGCAGACGCCTGTCATTTCGAAACACCTCATTGTACATCACGGTATCGGTTTGGCCTCCCCAGGAATCGATAATTAAGAAAAACTTTTCTTTTTTTACGTAGGGTTTCAAAACGATGATTAAAAAAAATTTGTATAACTTTGTAGTCAATTTTCCCGATTTCGATGACGTGACTACGCCGTTTCCGTATTTTTTTAGGTACTCGTCGACCGATTTTTGAACTCTGGGACCAAATGAACCTGTTGTTTCTTGTAGGCATACGAACACCAGGGGCAACAATTTTCCTGATAGGGTGACAGAGTACTGCGCAGTATAGGAATGGGTGACTTTATTCATATTCTGCCGCTTTACCAGCACTACTTTTGATCCTTTGGGCGCCGGAGTTCTGTCGAACGTCGACTGGTATTGGCATCCTGAAAAAAATAGAAAAGGAATAAATTAAAAATACTATATACGAAAGTCTACATTAATTTATTATGAAAAATGAGAACAAATTTTGAATACCTGTTTGGTCTGTATTAATGACGAAATTGGGACCAAAGTTTGGTATGACATCACGAGCCTGGATACGAAAATCTTCTGCAGCAGCCAGGATTTCATCCAGCGTTGCGGTTTCTCTTTCCGTTACAAACTTCGTGATTTTTCTTTGGCGAATTCGATGTCTCCGTTTAAATTTCACAACCCACCTATCGGAAGCTTTGAAATAAAAAATTTCAAATTGACTCGCAGCCGATAAAGCCCACTGCTGCAAGTTCCGGGTTGTAACTTGTTGGTTGTTCTGTCGCGCTTCCTCAAAGCGATCGTAAGTCCACGAATCGATGGTCGCGTATTTGTCTGTCATGGTTCCTCCGCTTTTTACATGTTTTTCCCATTTTGGCAATTCCTCCGTGCGCTTTAAGCGGCTGCACCCGTTTTTTTTGCAGAACTTTTAGGCTCCATGTCGGATGTGCTCGAACTATATTGATAACTTTCCTCTTATAATCCAGCGGAATATTGTCCGTGTACGATTTCGCCCTTTTCTCCTCAGGCTCATAATTTTCAGAAGAATCTTCGTTGTCAGATGCAGGTTCGTCAAAAGCGTATTCTTCGTCCAATTCATCAAGCATAATTAGTTCTTCATCCGTTACAAACTTTTTTTTCGTGTAAAGTTTCTACTGTATAATGGAACAAGTCTTCTGCTAGTAACATTCCCTCTTCAGTAATTACCTCCGATGGTGTTGGTGCCACAAGATTATTTTGTGTGAGAATTTGCTCGTAATATACGAGGGTATCCTTCAATCGTAATTTTGAAACTTCACTGCACAAAGAATATTCAATATCATCTTGTGCCGTCGAAGGCCCAGGCACCTCGTCGTCTCCCACGCCCGACATTTTGATCTTTTTTTATCGAATATTCTACAAAATCGTGCACCACGCCGAAAAACAGTACTTGCTGCTCCGAAAACCAACGGTCGAATGCTACTTCAAACAGGCATTCCTTGCGGAAGACGCCGTATCCCTTCCACCCGTTCTGGAATTCCCAGAAATCTTTTGTGCACAAGCAGCTGTGCCCGCTTCGCACGTAGTTGATCAGGACAAAGGCAAACGATGTACGCAGAACTGTTATTCACAATATCGACGGTTGCCAAAGCAAGCGTTATATTCACATATTTCAACATTTATTCTTTTATTTATATTCCTATTAATCTACAAGGGAGTTTATGTAAATATTATTACTGGATATTTTTACGTCGCCTATTCGCAATTTCAAGCAAGAGATAATCAAAAATAAGACTTGCATATAGCATAGATTTTATGATTCTTATCCCGGGATTATTTATTTATTTTTTTATAAATAATCACCTATTGTTATATATAAATAATATATGATAAAATATATAATTATGTATAACTATAATGAATTTTGTACATAAATAACTATATATGGATTTTGTCCATATATAAACATATATAGATATATTATATTAATTATATATAATAATATGTGATTATATACAACAAAAATTTATCGGGATATTTAAATGACGGAGGTATGCGAATTAAAAAAAAATGAAAAAAAAAAAAAAAAATTTCGAAGTGAGACTCGAACCAGCGACCCCGCGATCACTAGACTCGAGCGCTACCGGGTACGCCCGGTAAAGCCCGGTTCGAATATCGTTGCATCTTTGTGGGATAAGAGTGCGCTCGAAAACTTCAAAGTCAATTTTCTCGAAAATTTCTGAATATGGCGTCGAACTGCTTTGGGATATTAATATTCGAGCTCTGAACTTCGCGTACCATGAGTACGAAAAATTACAAAAATCCGACTGCCGTACTGTCCCCTTGTCAGCCAATTGTTCACCATCGGCCGATGGTGAACAAATCGGAACAAGTATTTGAACTTCTACATGGGGCTATTCCTACCCCAGACGCTTGTCGGCATCCGATTTATAGACTTTACAATTTCGGCTGTTATTACTGTTTCTTTTTGTATTTTATGGTCTGTGGTCCAGTACTTATTGTACTACAAACCATGCAACCCTTTGCCGTTTTTCTCGATATTTTTCATGTGGACTGTGCGGGACAAGTATTCATGATATCGGGATAAATCCATCGCCATTCTGTAAGGCACTGTCAAGATATTTTTCAAAACCCGCTAAAGAATCTTCGCCACTGAGACCGAACCGACGCTTCAGCTTTTCGAAATTTCGCGATCGTTGAGATTCTCGAACAGCCGGTCAAAAAGGGCGAAAATTATGTTTTTTTCGACTTTTCAACGATTTCAAGGATATACTTTTTGGAAAATTCTGCGCTGATTACTAATATCACTGAGTTTTTATCGAAAACTCAAAATTAAGTTGGGACAATCCACAAAAATGTATTTTGACGCATCTTTACCGATTTTTTAGGAGAAATCTCGGTTTCTAGGGGAAATAATTGGTGAATTCGTATTCGGGCGGTGAAAATACATGGAATTAAATTTAAAAAGAAATTGAAAATTAAATATTTGTTGTCTCTCCGGCCGAAAAAAAAATTTTGCCGCTAAATCATCGACAACTCTTGCTCCCTTTGGATATGGAACTCCACTCTGTGCTCAATCTCTTCGGTATCGTTTTCTTTTTAAAATGCAGGCTTGTTCGTGGAGTTCCTTTGGACTTCGATGCAAACGACGCATATTTAATCATCGGCGCTGACCAAACGCTTTACGATCACATCTTTGTAGACGAGAAGGAGGCATGTACATGCAGTATTAAAGTTATACCGCCCAAGTGCATGCCGATTTGCCAACCGTGCGATGTATATTTTTACCGGCAAGTGAAAGTTTTCCCCAAACAAATACAAAATGCTCCCAATTTGTTAAAAAATAACAGAGAAATTGCGTCAAGGGAAGATTCCATACAAATTCATTCTTTGATTCTTCATCAATTGAGCGCACCTGCTTTCGCGCCGATGATTAAATATGCGTGGTTTGCATCGAAGTTAATTGAGGAAAGACCGCTGTTTTTAAATGTCAATCAAGTATGCTGTCCAATAACGCTGCTCAAAACTCCGTGCGCCTGCAAGGCCATAGCTTTTATACAATGTGCGCGTTGCTCTTTGGTCTTGTGTTTTTCTTACTTTTACGACAAATACAACCCGCAATATTGTTCTGATGTAACAAGCGACCACAGTGATAGCGAGTAAGAAAAACCTGTATATTGTTATGAAAAATACTAAAATGCAGTTTCTTGTGAAAGATGTTATAATTCCTTCCTCTCTTTTTTTCTGCGTGAAAAATAAAATAATAATAAATAATTTTTAAAAAATGGACAGTAAAAAATTCAAAAAATGAATAAATAAATTTAAAAAATAAAATAATAATAAATAATAAGACGGTTTTGCATCATCCATCGAATTTATTTCTATTTTGTGAATAAAAAAAACGCCATCACGGGACTCGAACCGTGGACCTCGAGCATCAGAGCCGGGAAGCTTGCCCACTGGACCACGCCAGCCGATTCGACAAAGGTGCAACCGTACCGGTATAGTAGCTACTACTAGCTACGAGCTAAACTTTCGAACGATTTTTCTCGAAAAGCAAAGAGCGTTGTATAAAATCCCTTTACTCAGGTACTCAGGGTAAGTCCCTGTACAACATAACTGAGACATATCAAAATCCGTGAGTGACAGCCTGTAAGGTCCCCTTGTGAGTATATTTGTTGAATCGAATAAAGTCCCTCGGCCGTATCGTAACATACACTACATACATCCTTTTATCTATCACTTAACACTTGTTTTTATCTATATAGATATGGACGCTCGTGCAGCCTCGAGTCGTAGCCCTGATGGCCTGTGCATACACGTAGGAAATACGCCGTGTGTAAAGGCTCTGACATACGCAGCGACCCCCCTTTGTCGTACCGCCGGGCACTTGCGTTGATCGGAACCTCGGCGGTTTGACGCATTTGATTAATTTACATCGTTCTTCTACACTTAAAGTTTCTCGGCGTCTCCAAAGAGCAACATTGACGAAAATTAAAGAGTGAGTTTGCTTACGGTGAAAGTGAGATGCGAAAAGTGTTTCTGTTTTTTTTCTTACCGACGACAATGCTAAGTGTCGCTTCGCCGCAACGACGGTGGCACGCGAAGTTCACGAATTCTTCGACATCGATGGAATTTTCCCGTACCCGCGATCATATGCGTATTATCGTGTATCCTCGAAAAATATGGCCTGTCTCATAACCTCAATTTACGTGCTCTGTCATTCGCCACGATCTTCCCTCGCCTTGCTTTCCCGCTCGCTGATGTGTCAAAAAGTCAACGGCTCCGATGCAAGAAACTAAAGATTATTTGCTCTTCGCAGGAATTCCTCGGTATGTTTTCGTAAAAAAATAGCAGCTACCATATTTTCCGATGATTCGTAGCCATTGTCATTACCGCTTAAAAACCTCGATTCCCTAAGCAGTGTGCGACCAAAATGAGGTACGAAAATTCAACACCATTTTCCTACGAACGCTAAACTGTCACGTCTCAAATGCGGATGATTTGTGTACCTGTGGCGATTCCTCGATAGCTTCACCCTGATGACCCAGTGTACTATTGGTAGAGAGTACAGAGATTGTACCTTACCGGTACGGTAGTATACCGCTACATGCAAATGTACTTGTTACTAGTATGGTACCGGTACACTGTACAATATAAAACATAATTACACTGTAAAACACAATTATAATGAAGCTTGCATTGTTGGAACGCAAAGAAAGTTTCGCAGCCCATTTTTTTGGGCACAAATAGCTCGTCAACACCACTTAAACTTTTTTCACGACCCTACTTGGAGATCGTCAGCCTAAATATGTGAGAAAAGGTCTTGGATGATAATAAAAATAAGGAAATAAAGAAATGGAAAAGAATTTTCGTTGCATTCCAACGATACAAACTTCAACATCGTAAAACATACCGGTACTTCATCCTCACCATACTAATACTGGTACCGATACCATACGCACATACGTGGTAGGTACGGTACCTAGGCCATCATGTAGGAATCAGAACCGATGTAGCGTCGGATTTACCATTTACATGATCTATCGGATTTATCTAGGTCAGCAAGTACGTACTGCCGAGTATGAGACACGGCGTCAATCGTCGAGGCTACAGTATACAGGCACAGTGTCGCGAGGATATTACTGCTGTCTCCAATCTCTCCGAGAGCACCAGCGGGACTGACCTCAAGGAAGTCGTCGAACCCTTCGGCTTCGTTCAGAAACAATATCTCGCCAAGGGTCGCACCACCAATCTGTGAAAGGCTTTTCCTTTACGTATGTAGATTTCAAAACCAAAGCCAAGGACGCTAGGGCCTTCTTGCATCTCAATAGTTACGGATACCATCATCTAATTCTCAGCGTCGACTGGTCCAACCCTCCAGCCCAACAGAATTGAATGGTCAACGGTTGAAACGCGTTACGGTAAATAGAGCGCGCGCTCTTGATTTCTATAGATTTTGTTCAAATTTTGACCAGACATTGTTTGTATCATTATGCACGCTTCAGTGAAATTTCGGAACAGTCGAATATAGATTCGGAGATAATGGGCTCTAAAATTGTAACTTTTAACACTGTAGGGTCTGCATTCAAATTTAGACAGAGTAATTGTCCGTAAAAAATATTTGTTCCCTATAAGAAGACACATGGCAATAACATAAACAATGTCAAATTATTAATGTTTATAACGCAAATATTTTTTTACGATAAAAGTTTTTAACTTTAAGAACACGATAATTATTTTCGTTCTCTAAATATTGAAGAATACTTTTCCGCGGGGTCGCATAATGTCTTCTTATTATAGGGGACAAATATTTTTTACCGAAAGTTATTCTGTCGTTATTGAACGTGTTTAGCCACACTGAATAGTAAAGACAATTGAAACTTTTTTCACTCGTTCCCCAACTAGTTTTCTATCTAAACATATTTTTTTCAAAATTAATAAACACAATGGAATGGTACGACGAATTATATGACCTGAGTTTCAGTCAATGCAGACCCTGCAGCGTTAAAAGTTGCTATTTAAAAACCCATTATCTCCCAATCTGAATAGTCAACTGTCGTGAAAATTCAGTTAAACATGATATGAACAAAGTCTGGTTAAAATTTGAACAAAATGGATAGAAATGATAGAAATTGTCAGATGTAAAACGTCATAGCGTAAAGTTGGACGTCTGGCAAGACCATAAACTTGAAACATTAGCGATTTTGTATCAGCATGACATAGATTTTTTCGTGCGAAAATGTCAAGTTTTGGGTCGAATAAGCGGGACTCAATAATTTGATATGGTTTATTAAAGAAAAACTAATTTGGACGCGGTCCAGGCATCGTAGCCAACATTTAGCTGCCGAGTGTCAGCCAGGCGTCACCTTTCCATGCCTGGGTCAAACATTTTTTCCGAGCGTCGGCCAAGCAAGTTCGGTACTTAGCCAGCGCTGGGTCGATGGTCAACTTTGACATGGGCCCAGTCGCGGTCCAGGCATTGTAGCCAACACTTAGCTGCCGTGTGTCAGCCAGGCGTCACCTTTCCATGCCTGGGCCAAGCATTTTTGCCGAGCTCTGGTCAAACAAGTTCGGTACTCAGCCAACGCTGGGTCGATGACCAATTTCTACTTGATCTATGAATGAAACAAAATTTTAAAACCATATGTGATGTTCAATTAACCAGTCAATCAATCGATGTCAAATCAGCTAATGAGTTTCACGTGATGCCGTGACCAAAATGATTTTTATAACATATGATCAATAAGTCACAATTTACAAACTTAAGCTGTGTTGCTTTTTCCCGTCTTATTTTTGCTCGTGTGTTGCTATCAACGTGTGTTGTTTAGTCCAATGTGCGTAAACATGCGTCTTGTATGTTGGTTCTACGCGCTTTATGTGTGTCCGAATAAGTATGGTATTGATGGGGACAGCTACGATAGTCTAATAATTTGATGCGTAAAAACTGCACAAAAAGTGCACTTGTAACGCATTACCTGTGTAATGGTAACGCATTACATGTTACCAAATGCATAAGTGTGTAGAATTAACATGGAAACGCGTGTCTGGCCTTTATGTTGTGTTGCTTCTACATACCTTAAAACACCCCAAACACGCCTATTTTTTGCAGTGCATCAATAACACGCTTATTCGAACACATCCAACATATGTAGAATCAACCTACAACACGCATATTCACACACATTGATAGCATCACACGATAGATGAGCAAAAATAACACGGGAAAAAGCAACACAGCTTAAGTGTGATGATTGCGAGTTATTAATCATATATTTTAAAAATCACTTTGGTTACGGCATCACGTGAAACTCGTTAGTTGATTTGACATCGATTAATTAACCTGTTAACTGAACCCCACATATGGTCTTAACTTTTTGTTTCATTTATAGATCATCTTTGAGTTTGTCACGTGGAAGAACCTGAAATTGGAATCTATTTTCCAAAACCTCGACAGCTGCATTGCATCTTTAGCGACGTATTTTTGTTTCGAGGCCATCACCGACAAGCAAAAAGCGGCCGTCATCGTGAAGGTGTATGAGACGCTATCTATGCGAAGACAAGAAAAACAGTGACATCTCTCATATATACTACAAAGAAATATATAAAAAGCTTTTGTTCTTCAATTTATTATTCTGACGCATCCGATGTATATACAGTACTGCAAAAATAAGTGTGTTGTTTTTACACACTTTAAGTGTGTAAATGGCTGTAGACATTTTTTGCACGTATCAACGTGTGTGGGAATATAACCCCCATAAGTGTGTTGTTTGAACGCATCTATCCGTGTTATTTTTACACCGTTATTTTTCATACACGTTAAAACGTGTGAAAAGTGTCTACAGTTACGTTTTGTTGTTGCAGTGTGCGGACAGCTACGGAGATGTGTAATAATTTGATGCGTAAAAATTGCACACTTCCTGTGTAATTTTAACACATTTCCTGTGTAATCGTAATGCATTACGTGTTACCAAATGCATAAGTATGTAGAATCAGCATGGCAACGCGTGTCTAGCCTTTACATTGTGCTACTTCTACATACTTTGAACACACGCGAAACACGCCTAGTTTTTGCAGTGTGGTATTCTTTGATTTTGGCAAGGCGTTCGATACTGGTCTTCCATGAAATATAGACGCGATCTTAAATGGACTAAAGTCGCGACCCGAATTTTATGATTTTGTTAAAGTCGCCACAAGAACAAAAAACAGGGTCATTTAATCGAACGAGTGCAATGCCTCGGTCGTTGCACTGTCTCCGAAATTAAATTTCCAAATCGCGGGACAAAAAGTCATACCTTTTATGGATAAACACAGCTATATCACCTATGTTGAAGAAGAGTTTAACAGGAAACGATTGAAATTTAGTATATTGACGGAAATGTCAGTAAATAATGTATCTATCACGACGAGAGTGCAATAATGATGTAATAGGACCATTTTAAGCTGTGATGGGAGAGCGATACAGTATGGACGAACGAAAGTATATAATCGTGTAATTATCAACCGTATCAGACACAAATCATTGCATACACACTACACATGCACTGAAATGTCGCCACAATTTAAAACATCGTATACGCGCGAATGAAAGAGTATCTATCTTCATGGTTAGTTAAAAATAGAGTTAGTCAACAAGTTAAGTAAAATTTCCGATTTTTTTCCAACGAAAAAACTCACGGACAGGGAGGGTAATTGTAAGAATTTCGAAAATAGAGCCCAAATAGTCTGAATGTTTAATAAGCCATAATAAAAGGAACAAAAATATTGATATCACTTGTGAATCCCACTTGGAGATTTTCCGTGATTAATATTTGACTTATAGACTGCAATCTCGATTATCGGCACAGCGGCGGGACCGGCTCCGCATCGCACTTGCAAAAATCGAGGTTGTGCATAATTCACTCAAGCCGACTCTGTGCAGCTAAGGTAGCTGATAGGAGTACCCCTCAAATTGTCTAGCATACTTCTAGCTTGACACTATGATCTGGCGCTTCTCCCACCATTCGCTACACCCATCGATATTCGGCGCTTAGGGGGAGAGGGGGGTGCACTGTAGTGGTCCCGATCATCGAAGCCACAGTGTATATTATTCAAAAGAAGAATACGATTTTTTTAAAATAACGAGTAATTAACGTCACCGTTTACATATTTTACGACGTATTATAATAACAAATTTCCCTTATTTTCCATTATATTCCTTATCAAAGTACTATTACATCCTCTACAGTAATTAAAAATAAGTCAACTTCAAGAATTAAAAAAAAATTATGTCGAGAATTTTGTTTGTTTGTTTTGAGAAAATAAATTATTAATAAAGAATTAAATAAATATGGCATGCTTCAGAATAATAAAAATAAGAAACTAGAAAAGTGTATTAAATTCAAATTAAAAAAGGCGTCCAAGCGATCCCACGGTTGATGAGTCCGGGCCGCTGCCCGTTACGTACCTCGTGCTAAGAGTTGGAACGAATCGGTATAAAAGTTGTTTACGCAAACTTCTTCTTCTATTTTATTGGAAATAGCTGAGTATCGCAACTTACTGCTTACACAGTGCTGCTGGACCTCTAAAACAATGTAAAGTTTTAAAAAATCGGTGCCCTGGACACCTGGCCCTCGACCTGTAAAAAAACCTCTATGTTTGCCAAAACGGCACATAAACCTGCTCTCCCTAGTCCCCCTCTCCTTCCACCAATGCGAGTGGTGGGAAGATGGAGAGGACTACACGTGAGCAATTTTACTATTTTTGCTATTTCAACGATGTACATATTTGAAGGATTTTCAAATATATTATTTCTGACTCGTAATCTTGAGAAGATGCGCAAACTATTGTCATCAGAGTTAATGAATATGCTTACTACATTTCCTGCCGATCAGACGATACAATTTCAAGCATTAGAAGGGTACGACCGAGGAACAAACCACAATAGACTTCAGTCATGAGGTCCCACAATTGTTATGGAGCGCTAGAAACAGTATTAATTTCTGCTCGACTATGCTTTCCATTTCCACAGAAATAGCCTAACACAGATTTCCTCTAATGCCTTGACGTAAATTGTTGATATTATTTGAATGAGACGCGATCATGTCTAAATGTAGGCTAAAGAATATTTCATAGCGAAGCAATTAAACTCTTACTGGAAAAGATCCAAAATAGTAGAAACGTCCTGGATATCGGCTGTTATTAAGAGTCATTTTTTCCACGTGATTGTTGTTTTATTATACCAATGAAGTTGAAGTGGTATTTCTGCCAATAACTGTTCGTAAAAAATCACATCTAAATTGCTGCATCAATAGGCTTCACTGCCTAAAAAATATAATTTAGTTTACGGAAACATGATTTTCGGAGACTTAGCAACGCCGTTTTTTCAAAACAAATTATTTAAAAATACCTCTGCTGACCTACAAGGCCAGTTTATACGAGTCGATTTCGACGAAAAATAATGGATCTCAAATGAAACGACATCGGGGGAGGAGGTGGGGGGCACTGGAAACGGTTTTCTTGTCAGTAGTCATCGCTAGACCGGAATGTTCGGGCTGAGCGCGCTTGAGCAGCATTTTTAAATTGAATGGTTATACAAAACATCACCTCGTTATTTATGCTTCTATGTTAATGCTGTTTATGCTCGTGGTTTATATAAAACCACGGGGAACAACATTTATTATATACTGCATCGTTAATTCGATTAGATTGGTGGACTAGCAATTGAATTAACGTATGTTGCAATAAAGTATAAAGCAAACCACTGTTACAATCAAAATCAGTGTATGCAGCGATAGCCTAACTTAACAGGTAAAGGTGATAATTACAGTAATCGGCGTTGCCGGAAAAGTGCGATGCACTGTGTTGGACAATCATAACATGATCGTCCATCCATGTTCGAATATTTTTTATCTGAAGAGGTGAAATACGCTTGAGTTAAAAAAATTTAGTTTCAAAATATGATTGTTAACGCATCAACCCTTGATGGCGAGCTGCGATTGATAAAAAAATGTAGCTATACTTCACTTCTGTAAACGCAATATGTACTATACCATACAGTAAGTAGTATATGTGTATATCGCTGCGTGCGCAATGAAATACTTGAAATCTACAGCGAGGGTAAAAAAATGACGATCCACGATAAACGAACGGCTCGAATATTTTTTTAACGAGACCAGGCGGGTAAATGGACGGGCTTCCGGATATACGCGAGTACTTGAAATGCCAGTCAGCCACATGGAAGCGTAAAGGTGATATGAAGCGTGCTCACCCTCCTCTTCGATGCAAAATGTCCGAGCTGACGATTTATGGTTGTAGGTACTTCTATAGTATACTGCACTGATTGTGAGTGTATATGCATAGAAACACATTTGTGCAAGAAGTATGACTGAACCAACAGCTTTAGGGAAAGTCGGTCTCCGTGTAAAAGTACAGTGAAAAATAGATGTAAATTGCCAATCCATTACAATAAACCGTACAGACTGTGGAGATAAACATTGTGACGGCAAACATTTGTTTTCTTCTATATTTTCCTAGAGCATAACATATGGAGAAAAGCCTCCTGAAATATTGTGCTGGAATTCATAATAATCGAACGATCAAACGAACTTACCGGTAGGTGATGTTTGATCGTGATTGTATGTAGCGCCTCTTCCTAAAGATCAGGTTGTAGTACCCCTACTCGTTGCCAAAGTATCTACGTATAGAAAGTCTAGAAAATGTTCTGACTATAGTTGAGCGACGAATCGCTGCGCTTCCTCTGATTCTTCATTTCTTTAAAGTAGCCACAACTCTTCTGTGGTATCTTCCGTGGGGAGATGGGTATACAAAGGGTTATATTAATAATTGGGGGGGAGGACTCTGATCTTTCGGAAGAGGAGCTACATACAATTACGATCAAACATCACTTGCAGTTCGTTCAATTGTATTTCGCGCCTCTTCCTTGATTAAGGTTGCAAATGTTTAAAGTTGTGGCGTTATCCGTTGTCCTCGTATATTCGAGAAAAAAAATGGACTACATTGTTTTTTTCGTTTGACGGAGCAGCCGTTTGCTTAACTATCTAGGACTGTCCGAACATACAAACTTTTATCCTGAACTATAGGACGATCATAAAATCTGGCTAATGTTTGTGACTTCTATGTCCAGCCAACTGTTCCTCTTATTAAATCAATATTCACGCCCTTTGTTTTGGCCGTAGAGGATGATTGGTGCCTAGCGCTGTGCGCTGAAAATATGGGCGTATCCATCCCACTTTCGTGTAGTGGTCTTTTCACCCACCTGCTTAGGGTTTGAGACCTAACAGCTTTATGAGGTTTTCGCACCACGATAAAAAGTGTCTCGCAAGTCTTAAGCCACCATTAACTCTAAAACATTAATATACAATGTATTTTCTTCCGGGTTCCAAAAGCCGTGCGTTCTCTCACTGCCACGTACGCTGCCACGTACTGCCTCATCCCGAAAGGGATGCATCGCAGAACATTTCATAACGGAATTCTGGGCTCCTGAACGAATTGGAAGTTGAGCGTATGGCTCTTTCCCACCGGGCGAATTCAAACTGCAATGAGTCCGGAATGGTCGTTACGCTATCGTAACACCCAGAGTTACCTTGTAGCGATAGGAATTTGACCCTTTCAAATCTTTTTGTGTAGCCTATGCTATATCTCATTGTCGGAAAGCATGCATTTAACGTGCCGACAAACTCTGCAGGCTCTCGGACCTTACAGAACATTTTTTGCCGATATTTCTAAATTGAATGATAAGTGATAAATAAATTATCGAGATATACTTCAAAAAGGAGGGCCCTTTTCCGTAAGTATTGTGACGGGTCTTAATTCGTTACAAATAAACTTATAGGTTCGGGACTTGAACAGGGAAGAAATTAATATAAACTCAGGTGTTTTGGGTATTTTTTTAACAAAAAATATGATTTATTCAGTTTTTTATGGCTCGATATAATGTAAAAATAACGCTATGTATAAGTGTAGTGTGTTGTTTGTGTTGTTTTTGTATTTTTCCGCAATGCTTTTCTCCGTCGGTAAATGTTCACTTCGCGTAATTACTCGGATGGTAAACCCTTCCGGGCGCGACCCGCATTGATTATCATCGGCCGATAAATTTTCCCCCTCTCTTACTCGCCCTATCGATCGCGGCGCGGTGAATCGTGACACGCCGGCTCGCTCAATTTTTACGTTGTATCGGTGGAGGTGTGCGTATGTTTGTTGTGTTTTTGCATGGGTATCGTGACGCTCGCAGATTAAAAATACCTCTTCGCCCTTTATGCTCTCCTAATATAATTTTTCTACTTAGTTTGCGATAACTGATTTCAGCGCTTTATTTATCGACTTTCCGTATCTCTCTTTTTATTTTTATTTGATTTTCCAAGGTTTTCTCACTTAAGACTAAAAAAAGATTATTCCAATTCTTCTTCTTTTTTGTTCCTTAACGTTCCGTGTTCCAGACGTTTCCGATCTGAGGGATGTACTTGGTCCAGCAGTACTAGTTAACTTCCAAAAAAATAAAGAGAGCTTTCTAATGCCTTTTAGGCGCAACTCCGTTTTTTCCTTCTTTCTCAACGTTCCGTGTTCTCAGCGTTTCCTTCCACTAGGGATGTACTTTGTCAGACAGTACTAGTCGATCCACGAGGGATTCAAAGAGTGATCTTTCTAATGCTTTTTAGGCGCGACTCCTTGTTTCTCTTGTTTCTCAACGTTCAGTGTTCTCAGCGTTTCCTTCCACTAGGGATGTACTTTGCCAAGCAGTACTAGTCGATCCACGAGGGATTTAAAGAGTGCTTTTCCTCCAAAATTCTCGTCCTTTTATACCCGAATTTTAACGCTTTTTCGGTCCCCTACTTTTCCGTCTTCCTTTAATTAAATTAGTGCTTATCCGGATTTTACCGCTTTTTCTTCCCCTTCTCTTCGGTATGCCTCTAATTCAATTAGTGTAATGTCTGAATAAATTTTGCTTGTGTGACCGTTAGCTTCCCTTTGTTATTGTCAGCCATTAATTTAATTCGCGTGCTTGTTGGTTCGACCAACGTGACCCTGTGTTGGCCTTGGTTTGTTTTTCCCTTACCCCTCCCTTTTCCCGAAATCGGTTGACTCCTGTGTATATTTTGGGCGATAGTCTATCGGTTTGTTCATGAGACGGTCTTTTCCGTCTCAGTATGTTACCACTGGCTTCAACAGCCTTACGAAAGCATAAGGAACAGTCGCTAGGCCAAACGCTAAGCACACAAATTCGTATAATTATTGGTTAAAGGAGAAACGTCAGAATTTTATATCGTCACTCAGCGATGAGCACCATATAATATGCATCCTTAAAGTCGATCTTCGCGAGAAAAGAATTTCTGTAAATAAGATTACCTTCTGTCTTTATATCTTCCAATTTAAAATGGTCGGTTCGGACAAACTCATTTAATTTTGAGATAATGCATAAACCGTCTTTTCCCATCCGCTTTTGGAACCATGAAGATGTCTGACATGAACTGTCCTTCCATCTCGCGACATGGCACAATAGCAATAGCATTATTTCTAGAGATTACCAATGAGTTCTCCTAACTCCATTTGTTTTGTTCTCGTTGTTTTTTGTTTCGCGGGT
Organism: Ophion obscuratus; assembly: GCA_964007375.1. Lineage (NCBI taxonomy): Eukaryota > Metazoa > Arthropoda > Insecta > Hymenoptera > Ichneumonidae > Ophion > Ophion obscuratus. Next base: position 22,958,393 of record OZ023316.1, read on the forward strand.
GTCGTTCTGGACAGGGCGCTTCTCGATCGGAATTTTATAACCCTTTATCCAGGATAAGATTAGGCTATCGGACGTTAAAGTATTCCGTTAAACCAAAAAATAACTTAATAGACCGGCGATGGGACTTCCAGCGTTCTTTACGACTTCCATTAAGGCGATGTGCCACATACCTCCGACCGCTTCGAAATTTTGAAAAAAGAATTGTTGAATGAAATTTGTTGTGTACATGCAGGATACTTTCTCCGAGGGGATGACGCCCTCCGTTATCCAAAATTTCAAAAAAAAAATTACTGTTTGTGGTTACCCTGCGAAAAATGGTGAATTATTAACCATTGCATCGCATTTTCGGTAATTTTCTGAGCGTCATCCTTTGGACCGTGAAAAAGCACACATTTTAAGCTTTGTTTCACCTGTTTTCATGAACAAATGGCGGAGAAAAAGCATTTTTAAATGTTTACATAAATGTAGCAAAAATGTATCAACAAAGCTCAATATATCAGTTACCGGAGCGAGCGTTCAGTTCATCCGTCATCTCACTGGCGGCGCGCAGCTCGCTTCGTTCTGTTTGTACCGACCGCGCTCGCCTCCTTTCGGAACAATTTATTTTTTGACAGGTCGAAAGCCGGACCTATAACCTCGCACATTCGTTCGAAATATATTTCATCATACGATGTGTGTGATAGAGTGTGATTTAGAATGTGAATAATGTGTCATAGAGTGGAGTTTGTTTTCGTCGCGTTTTGGTGAGTTTTTTTTGCTGTGAAGAGCGCCTCAGGACCCCGGCACACCACCGACGAGACATCCCGACGAAGAAATAATCGACAAGAAAACTGCCGCGGCCGATTACACGAAGAAGATCGAGGAACATAGTGACACCGAGAAGCCGAAGGAGAAAACGCTGGAAGTCAAGGTACTTACGTGCTATAACCTCATAACCTCAATTTACGTACTTTGTCATTTGCCACGATCTTCCCTCGCATTGTTTTCTCGCTCGCCTATGTGTCAAACAGCCAACTGCTCCGGTGCAAGAAATTCAAGCTTATTTGCTCTTCGCAGAAATACCGCGGTATTTATTCGTGAAAAAATCGCAGATAGCATATTTTCCGATGATCCGTAGCCATTTCCATTACCCCTCGAAATCCTCGATTTTCTGATCAGTGTGCAACCAAAATAAGGCACGAAAGGTCAACACCCTTTACCTACGAATGCAAAACTGTCACGTCTCCAACACAGTTGATTTGTGGACCTGTGGCGATTCCTCGATAGCTTCACCCTGATGACTGAGAGTACTATTGGTATGGCGTATAAAGATAGAAGACCCTTGGTATACCTGTATGGTAGTACACCGCTACATGCAAATGTACATGTTACTAGTATGGTACTGGTATACTGTGCAATAGTAAAATATACTGGTTCCGTATCCTCACCATACTAATACTCGTACCGATAGCGTACACATACACATACTAGGTATGGTACTTGGGCTAGCATGTAGAAACCAGAACTAATGTAATGTCGGATTTACCATCCAGATGGACCATCGGATTTATCAAGGGCAGCAAGAACGCACTGCCAAGGGTGAGAAACCGTGTCACTCGTCGCGGCCACAGTATAGAGTCCCAGTGTCTGCAAGGATATCACCGCTGTCTCCAATCTCTCCAAGAGCATCAGCGAGGCTGACCTCAAGGAACTCGTTGAACTCTTCGGCTTGGCTCAGAAACAATATCTCACCATGGATTGCACCACCAATCTGTGCAAGGCTTTTCGCTTAGTTTTAGAACAAAGGGCGAGGACCATTGCATCTCAATGGCTACGGCTACCATCATCTCATACTCAGAGTCGACGGGTCCAAACCTCCAGCCCAACAGAATTGAATGGTCAACGGTTGAACGTGTTAAGGTAGAACAAGCGTGCGCTTTTTATTTTTTTATAGATTTTGTTTAAATTTTAACCAGACATTGTTCGTATCATTATGCATGTTTCAGTGAAATGTTAGATCAGTCGACTATTTAGATTCGGAGATGATTGATTTAAAAATTGCAACTTTTAACACTGTACGGTCCGCATTGAAAGGCCATAGCCGGGTAAGTAGGGAAAAATTGCACCCGCATTATTTTCAGCGAAATTTGGAGTATATTCTGAGGTATAAAAAAACAAATTTTCTGAAAATGTCATGCCCGTCAATGCATTGGTTTTAGAAAAAAGAATATTTTTTCCGGAAACGGTACAGTGGATCGATTTGATTTTTTTTTTGGTACTTGTTCCGATCAAACGTGTTACGAAATAAAATTATAGAACATCTTGCGAGAGATTAAGGTTTGAAAAAAAAGAAATGTTCCTTGTTTTATTATTTTTTACTATAATCCACTTGCGGTACAATAGCAAAATTTTTTTTATATATTCTTTGGGCACCTTATTAGATTATATAATTTTTTCAAAATGATCGGTTTGGTACGCCACAGTGAAAAAAAAAGAAACACACTTTATTGATATATTTTAGTTATATAGATATATAACTAAAATATATCAATAAAGTCTGTTTCTTTTTTTTTCACTGTGGCGTACCAAACCGATCATTTTGAAAAAAAATATATAATCTAATAAGGTGTGCAAAGATTATATGAAAAAAAAATCGTTATTGTACCCCAAGTGGATTACAGTAGAAAAAAAATAAAACAAGGAACGTTATTTTTTTTTAAACCTTAATCTTTCGCAAGATATTCTATAATTTTATTTCGTAACACGTTTGATCATAAGGAGTACCAAAAAAAAATCGCATCGATCCACTGAAGCGTTTGCGGAACTTTTATTTATTTTTATTTAAAAAAAAAATGTTGCATACGAAACCGATCATTTTGAAAAAATTCTATAATCTAATAAGGTGCCCAAAGATTATATGAAAACATTTTCGGTATTGTACCCCAAGTGGATTATAGTAAAAAATAATAAAACAAAGAACATTATTTTTTTTTCAAACCTTAATCTTTCGCAAGATGGTCTATAATTTTATTTCGTAACACGTTTGATCGGAACAAGTAACAAAAAAAAAATCAAATCGATCCATTGTACCATTTCCGGAAATTTTTTTTTATATTTAAAAAAAATTCATTTTTCTAAAACCATTGCGTGGACAGGCATAACATTTTCAGAAATTTTTTTTTTTTTTTATACCACAGAATATACTCCAAATTTCGCTGGAAAAAATGCGGGGGTAATTTTTCCCTACTTACCCGGCTATGGCCTTTAGACAGAGTAATTTTCCGTGAAAAATATTTGTTCTCTATAAAAAGATACAAGGTCACAAGACACAAGTCACAGACAAAGACACAATAACATAAACAATATAAAATATTAATGTTTAGAACGCAAATCTTTTTTTTCACGTTAAAAGTGTTTAACTTTAAGAACACAATAATTAACTTTTTTCTCGAAATATTGAACAGTGCTGTTCTGCTGTGTTGCATAATGTCTTCTTATTATAGGGGATAAATATTTTTAACCGAGAGTTATTTTATCATTACTGAACGTCTTTAGCAAAACTGAATAGTAAAGACAATTCAAACTTTTTCACGCGTTCCCTAACTAGTTTACTGCCTAATCATATTTTTTTTTTCAAAATTCATAAACACAATAGAATGGTTCGCCGAATTAAGTGACCTGACTGTCGGCCAATGCAGACCCTGCAGGGTTAAAAGTTGTTATTCAAAAATCCATTATCTCCCAGTCAACTGTTCTGAAATTTAACTCAAACTTGCATAATTATATGAACAATGTGTGGTTAAAATTTGAAAAAAATCGATAGAAATCAAGAGCGCACGCTCTTTTTACCATAAGGGCTTACACCACTGTGAACGTCCAAAATTGAGTGATATTTCGCGATTTTTTTTTTTGCAGAAGGACAAATAAGAGAATATTAATATCCAAGGATGTTATTAGTCATATCTTTAAGTGAACAAAATGAAATTTATATTAAAAAATTATGCCAAAAGGTGACGCTGGAGCCATTCTGGCGAGGCATGTTGAATTTGAGACGCTCTGCGGCACGCAGTATAGCTGACGCAAATTTGATTTTAGAATACAATTTTAAAAAATTCTATTAATTTACATGAGTATACTAGAGAAATACGTAGAGAATTGTGACAATGTTATTTTTTGTGTAATTGGCAAGCATTAAACCAAAAACTTAATTTTCGACAGAAAAAAAAGACAATCATTTGGTAATAACTAATGTTATAACTAACTCATAGAAAATGCCGTACTTATTTCTCTTCGGAATGTTATTTTAAACATGTACCCAAAACTGGGAGTGAAAATGATGAAAATTGTTGGAGTTATGCTGCGTGCCATTTTGAAAAATTGTGTCTTGAGAAAAACGGTCGATGCCTCGCACACGGGCCAGCCACTGCCACCGCAGACCCATACTGGCCTGCGGACCTTGTTTTACAGGTACCAAACTTTTTTCCCCTTATTATAGATGGTTCAAAGCATCTTTTACGTCAAGTAAAATAAAAACAATTTTTTTTAATTCCACAGTGTGACCACTTAGATTGGAATACACGGTGACGATTGTTGGTCGCGTCTCTTTGAACGAGGCGCGACCAACAATCTTGAAAAATGGTTGGAGGATTATTGTAAGCAAAGGTTGCCGAAATATAAATAAGGACTTCACAAATTTTTATTTTTATTCCGTTCCAACGTTGCAAACTTCAACCTCATGCCCTCTCCGTGGAACGCAGTAGAACTATCGTAAATTTAATCGTGGAACTAAGAGTAAAATATTTTCGTTTAGTACGTTCGTTTTAGCAGTCAAATGAGGGGAAACTTCAAAATAATTAGAGAAAAGAGACGAGTTAAAAAAAAGGTCATGTTTTGAACCATATTTTTTATATACGACTCCAAAAATTACAAGAACAAAATTTCTTCATTTTTTAGCGTTTTTTTTAAGCGCTGTGTCTATGTGAAAAATTGTCGCATAGAGATGAAAAAAGCCTTTTGAAGCTTCAAGATGATAGTTTCAAAATCTTTTGGCAAAAAAATGGTGATTTACGGCTGTCGCGCAATCATAAGAAATACCGGCAGAAAAAAATTCCAAATTTGTTTTTATTTTTCAGGGGTCAGCGGACTAAGGAATTTTGTTTCAGTTAACTCAATGTATAGATTAGTTAGCTTGTTTATTCAGCTTTAATTTGCTTTTTATCTCTCTACGTCAATTTTTCTGCTGAGATATCCGACTTCGAATGAAAAAAGATCCTTTTGTCTTTGATTATCAATATCTAAGCAACCAATTATCGCAACGGGAATTAGAGGGCAGTTTTGAAAAGTCGAATAAATTTTTTGCCAGCCCCTCCCGTTGATTTTTGTGATTTTTTTTCTTCACCCTTAACCGTTATTTGGTGAAGGACAAAAAATTACTTTTTCTGGATTTTCAATAAATCTACCACTATGTTACAAATATTGATGCAAATACTAATGTTGCCGCGTTTTTTTTCAGCTCGATTAACTCCCAATACCCCTGTTAGTCTGCATATTGATTCATCGAACCGTTTTCTATCAAAAGTTAATCGAAGTTTGACAAAACAATTAAAGGAACAAGTGTATTATTCCTAAACATCTTGTAATCATTATCAAAATAAAAATACTAATTTTCTTCGACTTTTTTCACAACTTGGCACTAGTTGCTTGTTAAATATAAGAAGAAAATTCGAGAGAGAGAAAATATTTCAGGAAACAATACTGACTCATTTTTTACACGATTCGGCCTTTGCACACTTTAATTTCACTCATCTTTAATTGCATCAATTATTGATACTCTCAAGCTGTATTTAATAGTCGAATTGAGAACATTTATGCAATTAATTTTCAATATTTTCTACGAAGGTTATTAGGGTTATGGAAAACAATATTTTTTTCAAAACTAGGCATGATCAAAAATTGAAAAAAAAATGAGAGTTTGCAAAAACATTAGATTCATTTTTTTTTACCAAAACGTAGAAAAAATTTACCAAAAAAAGATTAGTTTTTTGAAAAAAAGTGTTTTTTGTATCCCTGATAACCTTCGCAAAAAATGTCTACAGTTAATGGCCATACAAGTTCTCAGATCGACTAGTGAATACTGCTTGGGGGGATCAACTTTTAATCAATGCAATTAAAGATGAGTGAAATTATGGTGCGCAAAAGCCGAAGCGTGGCAACAACGAGTCCCCATTATTTCCTGAAAAATGTTACAAATTTAAACAGATTACTTTTTTTTTTAATTTCTTAATTTTTTTTCTCAAATTTAACAAGCAACTACTGCAAAGTTATAAAAATAGTCGAAGAAAATGGGTGTTTTCATTTTGATCATGATTACACGATGTTTAGAAACACTTGTTCCTTTAATTCTTTTGTAAAAGTTGGATCGATCGGTTCGGAAAGACGGGTCGATGGATCAATTTGAAAATTTACACGTCTATTGGGGGTACATTAAGCTGAAAAATAAACGTGGCGACATTAGTCTTTCTACCAATATTTGTAATGGAGTATTAGATTTACTGAAAAAAAACCATAAAATGTCATTTTTTGTCCTATTTTTCAAACTACTGTTAATGGTGAAAACATGATTTTTTTCTCAAAAATCAACGAAAGGGTCTTGTACGAAATTGATTCAAGTTTTTAAAGCTGCCCAATAATTTCCTGTGCGATCATTGGTTGCTGTGATATCATGGATCAAACACGAAAGGAACATTTTTTATTATAAGTCGGATATGTCAGCAAAAAGTTGACATAGAGAGACCACAAAAAACCCAAATTGGAACTGAATAAGCAAGCTAACGGACCTATGCACTGAAAAAACTGTGAACAATCCCTTGAAAAATAATTTTCTCGCTATCTCTTATAATTGCGCGATAACCATACCTCACAAAATTATTTTGCCAAAAGATCTCAAACTAGAAACTTGAAGCTTAATAATGCTTTTCTTTTTCATCTTGAAACGACTATTTTTAACATTGATACAGCTTTTCAAAAACACTTTAAAAAATGAAGAAATGTTCTGTTTCTTTAATTTTCTGGGGTTGGGTATAAAAAGTGATTTATTTTTAACAATTTTCAGTCAATCGAAAAAAGGCGCGGTTAAAGCAATCTAAGAAACTACAGTTAAAATTTCAAGTCGATTGGTCGAACGTTGTTTGAGTTTTGCGCCGTCCCCATATCGAAAACATGGTTTTGAAAAAAACGTGTTTGAAATCAACGGTTTCAAAGAGGCTACAGCTGAACAAGTATTTTTTCCCGTAATCTAATGCCACCTATTGGTCGAAAATAAAACTATTTTTAGTCGGTGACTTTCTCCCCACAATAGGCTTACAAGAAGTGAGAAATGCGCCTACCGGCATGAGACATCGCCAAAGGCGTTTTTCAGCGGCGGAGACTTCCTTAAAAAATAGCTCGAAAACCACTTTATAATGGTTTTTTTCAGCTACAAAGGAATATGCATCAGATTTTTTAAGGTTCCAAGGATTTCTTAAAAGTGTTTCAAACAAAACGATTTTTGTAAAATTTTACACCGATGACCTCTAAACAATTCGCGATAGTAAAATTTTACCGCTCTTCTGTAGAGCGAGACTTCTCCGATCGTCATTGCTAGAAAATTCGATCCTTGGAGAAACCTGCCGAAGATGAATTCCGGCAGAGAAAAAAAATGCTAAACGTATTTTTTTTAGCATAATTAGTAATAATTTAGTAATAATAAAACTTTACCACTCTTTCGCAGAGTGAGACCCGGTCGTTCTCGTTCGTTCGCGAATTTGGTCGGCCGCAGACAACCTGCCGAAGATAAGCCATGGCAGAGAAAAAAATGCCGATCGCAATTGTTTAAACAAAGAGCATTGTAAATTTTTTTAAGTTTCCAAAGATTTTTTAACAGTGCTTGCAACGAAACGATTTTTCAAAAATTTTACACCGATGACCTCTAACCAATTCGCGATAGTAACATTTTACCGCTCTTCTGTAGAGCGAGACTTCTCGGATCGTCATTGCTAGAAAATTCGATCCTTGGAGAAACCTGCCGAAGATGAATTCCGGCAGAGAGAAAAAATGCTAAACGTATTTTTTTTAGCATAATTAGTAATAATTTAGTAATAATAAAACTTTACCACTCTTTCGCAGAGCGAGACCCGGTCGATCTCGTTCGATCGCGAATTTGGTCGGATCACAATTGTTTAAACAAAGAGCATTGTAATTTTTTTTAAGTTTCCTAGGATTTTTTAAACGTGCTTTGAACAAAACGATTTTTCGAAAATTTTACACCGATGACCTCTAAACAATTCGCGATAGTAAAATGTTACCGCTCTTCTGTAGAGCGAGACTTCTCCGATTATCATTGCTAGAAAATTCGATCCTTGGAGAAACCTGCCGAAGATGAATTCCGGCAGAGAGAAAAAATGCTAAACGTATTTTTTTGTTGCAGCAACAATAAAATGTTACCACTCTTTCGCAGAGTGAGACCCGGTCGATTTCGTTCGCTCGCGAATTTGGTCGGCCGCAGACAACCTGCCGAAGATAAGCCATGGCAGAAAAAAATGCCGATCGCAATTGTTTAAACAAAGAACACGGTAAAATTTTACAACTCTTTTGTAGAGTGAGTCTCGAGCGATCTCGGTCGTGACTCGAGATTTTAGCAGAGATCGAATTTGTCGATGATGAGCGACATCGAGATGCCAAATAGTCTTCCAGCTTATTTGTTTAAATTAATTTAAAAAGAGTGGAGAAATGCTAGCACCCTTCCACCATACGAGTCTCTAGCAAACCCTGTTTGCTAGAAAGTTCAACCATAGAGACATTTCCACCGATGACCGCCGTCAACAAAAAAAATCGATTCGAGGGCATTTGTTTAAACAATGCGCGATCGCAAAATTTCACCGCTCTTTCGTAGAGCGAGGCTAGCAATCTTGATTGTTCGAGAAGCTGACCAGCAAAAATGCTGTCAAATATGAACCCTGACAGAGATAAAATGCTGAACGCATTTGTTTAAATAATGAGCATTGCAAAATTTTACCACTCTTTTGTAGAGTGTGTTTCGAGCAATTTCGGTCGCTCGAAATTTTGGCAGGGATCGAAATCGTTAGCGATGAATTAAAAAAGTATGGGGAAATGCCTGAGTCTTTTGGTTGTGGCCGTCGTCGAAACAAATCGATTTAATGGCTGCATATACAATGTAAAATGCAACAAAGTTTCACCGCTCTCCTGTCGAGCGAGCGCATGCTTCCAATACAAGCGTACCGTGGTCGCTACGCATAGTTGTGGGAATTGTGTGACACGCACATAGATGTAAGGTGCTTGTGTACGACCGAACGGCGTACGAGAACAGATTCGTTCTTTCTACAACACGGTCGGCGTATCAAACACACACACATACACACACACACACACACACACACACACATACACACACGCACACACGCGCGCGCGCGCGCGCTCAGCAATCGTCGTCTATTTGGCTTCGACTCTTCGTCCCAGTGCGAAGCATCGAGACCGAATTCGCGATCGCTGCGCTGTCCGTCGGTAGCGACTCGTAGCTAAAAACTACGAGATCTGCGCTACCGACGTAACGAGAGGCCGCGTCGAAATTTTCTGGCGTGTGGCACATGGCCTTAAGACGGAATGACACCTCATCGCGGTCGGTATGGTAGAACAATTATAGATTCCCAAAAATCTCTGAAACGGTTCCTCAGATCCCGTCAAAACTTTGCCAAACGCCGTCAAATAGATAGACGAACAGCTGTCTGCCCCTCAAATTCAGAAAATTTGAGGGGCAGACAGCTGTTCGTTCGGTGTTTTTCGTTTTTCGTCGATAACGTTTTAACGGTACGAGATATGAAAAAAACTTCAAATTGCAACAATGTTTATTTTTTCGTGTACTATACACTGGAGATGAGAACGATGCAGATAGCAACAAATTTCATATTGTTTACTGCAAATATGCAATTTTTTCGACCGTATCTCCGAGAATTTTTAATCGATTGGGATGTAAATTTGCATACATGTAGAGAATGGAAAAGTGCGGACACGGATTTTTTCTTTTTCCGATAACTCACAATTAAGGGCTTGGAACTGCCCGTCGACTTTTTTGCCGAGAGCATCGTATAATCAGCTAGTCTTTTGCCATTTCGGTCTAAATTCACGTCAATATACGTTCGTGTTGTGACGCAATTGCATATTTGTAACATTCCAGCCCCCCCCCCTCCCCCCAACGATCCCCCTCTCGAAAGGCAAACGTTCAAAGTTCTTACCGTGCGGCATGGACGAAAATTTGTAGAAATAACAATGGGTTACAAAGAAGGTACAATCAGTCAAAAGAGTCAATACACATTTTCTCGTTTTGGCGGAACGACACTCTTAAGGGGTCAACGCACCCTTAACAACTTCGTTCTTTCTATAGCTCGTGAACGAGCCGAAATAAAAATAAAGTTCGATAGGAAAAAATGTTGTATTCTTCGACTACTAGACGTTCATGGTGATAATGATGAGTACAGCAATAACGTTCAAAGTTCTTACCGCGCGGCATGGACGAACATTTGTAGAAATAAAAATGGGTTACAAAGAAAGTACAATCAGTCAAAATAGTCGATACACATTTTCTCGTTGTCGAAATAAAAATAAAGTTCGAACGGAAAAAATGTTGTATTTTTCGACTACTAGACGTTCATGATGATAATGATGAGTACAGCAACAAATGGCGTGTTGTTTATTGCAAAAATTCGTGAATTACTTGCGAAAAATCACTCTTCACTTTCCCACCCATATGGGCAGAAGCGAGGCTCGCAATCACGGACTGATTTCGTGCTTCGGAAAGCAACTGGATTACAATTGTATATATACGAAGAAATTCTACTTCGCTCACCGTATCGAAGGCATTATCTGCAGAGGTTACAGCGTTTTTGGGTTGCCGCTGCAACTCATGAACAGAATGATGCAAACATTTTTATCAGCTTATAACGCAGCATAATTTAATCTTTATCTTTAACTTTAATTTCACAAACAGCGGAACCAATGAACGAAAGAAATAAATCTTCGCAAAGAGCGACTACGGTGCAAAGAGCGGCTCTCATGATAATCTTAAAATCGCCTTATTGAAGATTAATAGAAGTTCTGGTAATAGCGTGTGTCGTCGTTGTTTTTTTCGTGTGTATTTATCAATTGGGTTTCAAGTCATATAAATCCACCCACGATCATTATTGCTACAGTTACGACGGAGAAGCCAGTCATACATTTTGAGTTCGAAATACAAATAAAAATGTACGTTAATCCGGTGAATGTTATTCAACTTCTATCCATAGCGATAAGTGCTATGAATTTGCCTCGCACTCCAATCACCAAACAGGAAAAACAGTTCAGTAAGGACCTAGAAAACATGATCATTGAAGCGATGGATCAACCTATGAAAATGGAAGTCGAAACTGGTTTGGATTTTCTGTCACCAAATGAAATTCATGAAGCAGCCGCAATAGAAGATGACAGTGAAGGAGATTGGCACGGACAACGATACCTAGATCCAAAAATTGATGAAAATGTATGTACCCAAGATATAGAAGAATTGAGTTACGAATACAAGACAAGAGCTGTAGATTACTGGAGATCCGGGGCAAATGGGAATAGAAAGTTATCATCTGTTCAAACGAAATTCAAAAAGGTGAAATCAGAGTCGCAGTTGCGCCGGTGGGCCCATAGTATAAATAAGGGTGGCACCTACAAAGAAAAGTTAACAAAGATAGCTCACTACACGTTAAACAATTTTAATGATGCTTTGGACGAAAGGCTGCCTGTCCATGATATAGATCTTCGATGATGGGCCTTACGTGCACGAGAAATTGTAGAAATACCAGCCGTAAATTTCCAAGCATCCTCTTCTTGGCTAAGGACATTCAAAAATCGACATGGAATTGTATCACGGAAGATTACTAAATATGTAACTAAACAATTATTAAACGCTAATCCACTTCGAAACAAAGCTACCGAATTTATAGAAATGGTGAAAGTCAACATAACCAACGTTGGGGCTGAAAACACATTTAATTCTGATCAGAGTGGATTCAATTTAGAGCTACATACAGGCCGTACATTGGCGAAAGAAGGGCAGAAATCCGTTGAGGCAGTCGTGCAATCGAAAACATCAACAACACACAGTTATACTGTACAGCCTTTGGTTTCTGCGAGTGGCAAGCTTTTGGCACCTATGTTGATCGTTTTAAACGAACCTACTGGAAAATTTGGTCCTCGAGTAGAACAAACTATGGTCAGAGCCGAAAATATATTTCTTTTGGCTTCGAAATCTGGAAAATTGACGACTAATCATTTCAAGCGATGGTTCCAAGAAGTATATATTCCCAATACGGGTCCAAAATCGGTAATACTTCTGGATTCTTGGAGCGGTCAATGTCCAACTGCATTTAAAGAAATGGATATGCAAGGGAAAGATATTAAAGTTTTAACCATTCCAGCAGGTAAATATATTGCACCAGTTTCATTAGTTCTGTAGACAATTAGTCCATATGATAATTAGTCATTCCTGTGCAGGTACGACTGGAGTGATACAGCCCCTTGATGTTTATGGCTTCCGTGTATGACAAAACTTCGTCAAACACTTTTCTGACGCAGTAATATTATACAATTACGGCGTAAATCTGCATTTGAAAGACAATATTGTTAAATTACAATCTCTTATACACAACCAGTTTTCTGCTCCACGGTTTACAAATCTTTTCAAATATGCGTGGTACAAAAGCGGGTACGAAGAAGAAAGACCACCAAACTTCGAAAATCCGGTAGAAATTTGCTTTTCACAAAATGTACCGACATGCGATATATGCGGCGAAGCAGCTATTATCACTTGTGCGTGGTATAAGAAATTTCTTTGTTTCAAACACTTTTATCATGACTATTATTATTGTAATAAGTATAATCCATAAAAAAAAACATTTCCTAAATGAGTAAGCGTGAGAACACTTTTCCGATTGTGTTGTAATCTTCATAGGCAGTACGTGGCGGGGGAGAATTTCTTCGTATATATACAATTGTAATCCAGTTGCTTCCCGAAGCACGAAGTCAGTCCGTGATTGCGATCCTTGCCTCTGCCCGTATTAGTGGAAAATTGAAGAGTGATTTTTCACAAGTAATTCACGAATTATAGCAATAAACAACACGCCATTTATTGCTGTACTCATCATTATCATCATGAACGTCTAGTAGTCGAAGAATACAACATTTTTTCCTATCGAACTTTATTTTTATTTCGGCTCGTTCACGAGCTATAGAAAGAACGAAGTTGTTAAGGGTGCGTTGACCCCTTAAGAGTGTCGTTCTGCCAAAACGAGAAAATGTGTATTGACTCTTTTTACTGATTGTACTTTATTTGTAAACCATTTTTATTTCTACAAATTTTCGTTCATGCCGCACGGTAAGAACTTTGAACGTTTGCCTTTCGAGAGGAGAACCGTTGGGGGGAGGGGCTGGAATGTTACAAATATGCAATTACGTCATAACACGAACGTATGTTGACGTGAATTTAGACCGAAATGCCAAAAGGCTCTCGGCAAAAAAATCGACGGGCGGTTTCAACCCCTTAATTGTGAGATATCGGAAAAAGAAAAAATCCGTATCTGCACTTTTCCATTCTCTACATGTATGCAAATTTACATCCCAATCGATTAAAAATTCTCGGAGATACGGTTGAAAAAATTGCATTTATGCAATAAACAATATGAAATTTGTTGCTATCTGCATCGTTCTCATCTCCAATGTATAGTACACGAAAAAATAAACATTGTTGCAATTGGAAGTTTTTCCATATCTTGTACCGTTAAAACGTTATCGACGAAAAACGAAAAACACCCCAATTTTCGAGGGTGCTTTTCAACCCTTAAAAATCGGGTTCCGCCGATATAAAAAAATACGTGTCGCCTATTTTTACCCATTCTACAAGCATGTCAAATTTTATCAAAATCGGAGACATCGACCTCGCAACCTTTCCTTGTAAGAACGCCCTTGAGCGAAGTGTTGATATTTGCTAAAATCAAACTTCCGCCAGAATGCCAGAATCCGATTTCACGAAAATCGGTTCCTACAGTAGATATGGTCTCGCAATCTTGTTTTGATTTAAAACGATTCTCTCATCGCTTTATGGTGGCATATTTGCTCAGAGCTGCTAGACCTCAGGATTGATTGCCGGAGGGTCGATGAACACGGCGTTCTCTGGAGGCGGATAGTCTTTAAAAGCCGTCCCACGATCCTTGGTCGGCAAGCCACTTTCTAAAATTTCTTCCAAGCGAACCATTAGCTCGTTTGGAATCTTCGCGGCAAATTCGCGATCGACCGTTTATTCTTTTGCCCATAATCGCGATCATACATAGGTCTAGAATTTTATTGGCTATTTCTGTCATTGTTTGCGCTTGAGTATGTCCTATTTAGCTGAACTGCCGACATTGCCAGTTGGTTCGTTCGCCCTGTGTTCGATTTCCTGTGATACGTTGGGCTACTGGGGCACCAAGGCCTCACTGGAAATATCTGTTTCTGCAGGGAGGATGCTAATCTGGTCCTCTTCGTATCGAAGAGTTCGTTCTGAACAAGGTTCCGGGCTGTCCTGGGCACTCATTTCATCCGACGACTATGAACTGGGTTTGTGGGGATGATCTGTCATGCAGTAAGAACATTTGAGTAAATGTTAGAATTTCTAATCAGGTTGTCGTTCTAATCAGGTTGTTTAATCAACATCGCAACTCTTTCATTTGCGATGTTGCGCATAAACCAGGGTGTCGTTCGTAGGTTAAAGCCAATGCGAACTCCTTTTTTTGCCCGGGCTGCGCTCTTCCTCATTCGTTTCGATCTTCGTGAGTTTCAGGTTCTTATAGAATTCGGACTGACGAAGATCTTCGTCAAACGCGCTATAGGTTAGAGCACATACGAGCGTTCGTATTTGACTCGGCATGAGCTCCACGTTTCTGTTTCCGCGATGTATCGAGTGGAAAAAAAGTAATCTGCAACAAAAGGAGTACGACCGCCTATAGTAGTAAGCTATAAGTAAAAGTTTACTTATAGCGAACACGTAAATCATCTGCAGTTCGAGCAACCGCACCTTAATAGCTTTAAGAACTACGCATGTCTTACAAACTGTTACATAGTATGGTTGTTGCATTGCAAAAATAGGATAATAGTTCATCTTGTAGTTCACCTTCTGTTCTTGTAGGACATACATTACGATGCATTTAATATGTCGTATCCTATAATATAGTATACATCACTATTATACGGGGTGGATCAATAACTATTAGCACGTTGGATATCTTCGAAACTATGAGATTCACAGAAATATTTGCTGAAATGAAATTGCACAGTACGAAAGGAGCCATCCGATAGCGATAATAGTTTTTTTTGCAGGTGGAGGTACTTCGGACACTTCAAGGTCAACTCCATTTTTTTAAATTCATCGGTTTGTTTTTTTCTGTATCATGAAAGATGAGCTTAAAACGACTGCAACGACCGATAACATAAGGTCATTGGAGGTCATAGAAAGTACAGAAAAGCGATAATACTTACAGTTTCGGTAGTAAATAAAATTACTACGTTTATAGTAAGTGTTCAAAATGACGACCATCAGTATCATCGCAACATTGGATTCTTTTTCGATTGATTGACTTCCAATTTTTATAGCGTCAGAACTAATTGATGCACAGGCTGTAATAATTCTTTGTGGCATATCGTCAAGTGTAGTGTCGACTCAGCAAAGGCTGAGACCGATGTGGATATCGTTCACCATACAAGGCTTTTGCCCTTAGAGAATTTCGTTGGCATTCGCCATAAATAAAAAACATATCGACTTGCCCTTCAAACGGATACATTGTACTCGATAGACCGATTCAACGATACTTATCATGTTTATCTTATTCTGCAAACTTATTAAAGTGCCTTGAAACAGTGTTTATTTTCAGTGAAGTAAACCGTAAATATTATCGCCTTTCTGGACTTTCTCTACCTGTCTAAGAAATATGTAAACGTACATAATAACGTACGTATTGATATTGATGGTCGTCATTTCGAACACTTACTATAAACGTAGTAATTTTATTTAGTACCGAAACTGTAAGTATTATCGCCTTCGTGTACTTTCTATGACCTTCAATGACCTTATGTTATAGGTCGTTCAACTCGTTTTAAGCTCCACTTTCATGATACAGAAAAAACATACCGATCCATTTAAAAAAATGGCGTTGACATTCAAATGTCTTAAGTACGTCCTCCTGGAAAAAAAACTATTATCGCTATCAGATGGCCCCTTTGGTACTGTGCAATTTCTTTTCAGCACATATTTCTGTGAACCTTCTAGTTTCGAGAATATCCAAGGTGCTAATAGTTATTGATCCACCCTGTATGGTAAAAAATTATTGCGAAGCGCCAACATTCCATTTAAACAGTGACTTATATTATAAAACAACAGATCTGTGCAAAATGTTACCTAAATCGGAAGTACAGCCGGAATTACTTTTTTTGTCTCTTATGTCATATCTGTGATCGATATGCCAAAAGTACTCGCTAGCGTAGTGGGAGCGTGCGTAGGATAGTCAGAAGGCAAGGAGTTAGGTTCTAAGTCCGATTCTGATTAGGCGAAATATTTCCTTTGAAATAAATCATTACATGTCAGGGAATGGCTAATTGTAATAAAAAAATCATCGAGGTAGAACTGCGAGCTGCGTATTTTATTTTGGTTTTATGAAATATTTTATGCCTTTAGTAGATGGACATTGATGCTTTGTACCAACACTTGAATAACCGACCACATACGCAAGTCGTATCTTATTATCTATTACAAATATACAGGGTGTCCCAGAAGTAACGTACGCCCTTCTAGCATCTGGTAGGAAAAAAATTCGGAGACGAAAAGTCCTCAGTCATTTTTTGATCAGACGCATAGATAATTAATTATGAATTATAATAAATAGCCAATCATGCGCGCTACGGGGCACGTGTGCGCACGTACACTCACACTAGGCATTTTCCCGCTAAACCTCTTTAAAAAACACACACACACACACTTGCGCACATGCTTTCGGAATTTTCCCTCCGCACACAATTTCAGGCGTACGCAATTACAACGCATTCCCCTATCCCTCCCCTCTACGCTGCCTTTCCGCCGGAGCGCGCACCTGTTTGGGTATTTGTTTTAATTCATAATTAATTATCTATGCGTCTGATCAAAAAACGACTGAGGACTTTTCGTCTCAGATTTTTTTTTTCCTACCAGATGCTAGAAGGGCGCACGTTACTTCTGGAACACCCTGTATAAGCATCGTCGCAAATCACGGGCAACATTTTTAATCAATGTATATTTATTTCCGTTCATTATTGCAATTTAGGGAAGTACTTTTTTATAGTATCAGGAAATTTCCATTTGATGAAAACATACTATATTATATAGCATTGAAGAATAACTGTATGTTTGTAAGATTAGTGGTTGCGGTTAACATATGTGCATAATTCATGCAACCGCTAAAATATCAATAAGCAGTGCTGTACTTTTCGCAGTAACCATGGCTATAAAATATTATCGTCCCCTCAGGGAAATGTAAAATATAGTTAAAATATGGTTGAGAACATTTCTTTCATAGTAGATTTGAGGAATAAAATACAATTTCAATGATAATTCGATTGCACATCTGTACGCGTTATTCAAAAGTTAAAAAAAAGTTTTCGAAACAACACAAAACGCTGTAATATCGTACCTTTTGTAGTGTGTTCTAATGCAAATACTTTCATTAAAATATGACATACAGTTGTTATGTTATAACATTTTTCAACTTTAACCCACATAGATTTCGAACGATTTGTACCGTCGAAACTGAAAGACGTCGATTTTACATTATACTTCACATAATAAAAAAATTGGCGTGATTTAAATTTTGATAATGATCAACATATCTCAAACAGCACAAAATCGGATAGGGACACCGGTAAGTGTCATATGTGGATAGTTCCCCGAATCGACATTTTCGAGCCGCATTCAACCCACAAAATGAAGGCTTCCAAGCAGAAATCGGCGAGAGAGGATTATTGGGAATCTAAAGGAGGGTACAATGTTTGAATATACCATGTGTTAGGGCCTACGATAAACCTCCGGCATGGCAGAAAGTAGACTTTTTTACGCAAAGGAGGTCAGTGAGGACCACAACTGAACCTACGGAACCTCACGTGGGCCTAGTTCGAGCGCTCCCGCAGAACCTATTGCCCCCCCCCCCCCCTTCGTCCTACTGTACGCTGCTAAACAAAAAAATTAATTTATATAGGATCTATTTAAATAAAATAGGTTTTTTCCTTGTCTCACAGCCTACTACAATCATGTTTGGTTTCAAAGATATTTATATATGTTAATAAATATGCGATTCAAATGAATCTTTATTTGATTACAATGTACACTGTAAAGCTAAGTGTACTATATGCATCAAATATTTCATAAATCGAAAATAAAATGAATTCCTTAATTAAGAGCTTTACCACGACGATTTTTCATCGTAATTCATAATTCCCTGGCCTTTAGAAATGATTTTTTTCGAAGAAAATATTTGCGCTATATGCGAATCGAACCTAATACCTACCTACTCATAGCTACGTACCCCCTATGCTACCGAGTGCTTATAAAATTTTGGTCGCTGATACGGCATAAGAGACCAAATGAATACCTATAACTATTTGTTGTATCAGATAAGGTATATCAATTAGTTAATACCATTGTGATAATTACAGTGTTTTCTCGAATAACATGCTATAGATTTTTCAAACAAATTCATATATATATATATATATATATATATATATATATATTGTGACGGGGATATTTCCTCTAACCGGAAACGGGAACTGAACTCGAGATCTGGTGCGAGAGATCCGTCACCTCCGTCCGTTTCTCCCGTGCACGTGCATCCGCAGTACCCGGGGCGCCAGAGACTTTGTTTCTCCGGTCGTCTCAACCGGAATAAACTGCGGTCGGGGGGATCAAACCCGACCCGCCAGGCGGAGACTGGAGCTCTCCTTAATTTTTGGTTTCCTGGAATTCTAACCGGGTTCGGGGTCTGCAGACCTCCTCGATTTTTAATCGCCGGAATCGTCTAACCGGGCTAAACTGGATGCACTTACACGGGAAAGAACGGTTGCGGTAAAGCACGGCCGCTCAGCCGGTGGGTTGTGGTAGAGGGGTCGGGATTCACTGAGGAGTAGCGTGAACGAGCACGGGAGCTGTCACGTTCGCGATGACGGTTACGTCGCTATAAAATAAAATAAGGTTTCATTTTATAGTGCGGGAGCCGGTGGATTATCTACCCGAGAACTTTTTACGTAAAGGAACTTAATCGCGAACGCGAAAACGCGAGCAAAAACGTCCTACGCATGGGAGCGAGAGAGCACGACGACGTGACCCTTACGCGAGAACGAGAGCGCGACGACACGGGCGCGAGAGAGACACGACACGTCTCTTCATCGCGACGTCTGATCGACAACTCTCACGATATCTCAAAAATCGGGAGCGATCGCGATGTTGGAGACAACCGTCTCACGCGAAGATTCGTTAGCAACTCTGTACCTCGCGCGACCAAGGCCGGCGTGCGAGGGATTATGCGAAAGCGAGAAAGAGCGCGTTAACAAAAAAAATGTCACCACGCTCGCGGAATCGGACCATGCGAAATCGCCGGTTCAAGCGAGAACTTTATCTTATAATATCGAGAACTGAAATATTATTTCCCGAACTGGAATATTCTGATAGAATATTCCTTTCGGAATCTATATTTTCTCCTCGAGTTACCACGAAAACGAAACGGTAACAAATTGGGACCTCTTCTCATCGGTAACATGGAGGCTCTCGGAGATCGCATCCCCGGGTCAACGTGCGAAAGCGGGCAAAGCGCGGGGCCATTCACTACTGAAATCATCTAATCACCTCAAATGAAATCACGAGCGAAATCATAAGAAATCACTCGAAATCATCCGTCATCGTCGATTTCAAAATATCCTGAAGAATGTTTGAAATCTTCTTGAAATTATAGGCCTCCGAAGTAACTCTTGTGGCGCACCCTTGCGGCGAGTTTTGGCAAAACTTGGATTGGTTTTCGTCTGCTAGTGCAGTATGCCGGTCACCATTTAAATCAGGTGTCCAATCGATGATGCTTGCTCAAGCCTAGCTCTTTCGTGTTTGTGCCGGTTTGACTTAACTGCCATGCGCCAATCCAAGTTTTGCCACCGGCAGCCGTTACGGGGCGCCATCACGAAAGTTACTTCGGAGGCCTATATGAAATCACATGAAATCACATGAAATCATGTGCATTCATGAATTCTTTATTTTACCAATAATATTCATAATAGGCACACGTTCTCAAGCGCGATTGAGATATCCACTCTCGCTACAATGTTGTGCATGGTTTCCCGACCGTTATGTTTTTTCGTTCAAGCGCTTTGTCCGACGCTTTGCCGCTTGTTGAACGTGTCTCAACAAGCGAATCTCGGGCGAACCAGTGGATATGGTAAAAAAAAAACATCTCTATAGTTTAATGCGAACTCCACCAACAGTGCTATAAGCAAGTGGCTACAGTGAGTGGTGGTGGCTCGGGTGGTTGGTGAAAATTCAGTTCCACGCATAAATTCGTGAAGAGAAGTCGCTCATCATTTTTCGCTCGGTTTCTGGATTTTTGCTGGTAAGTACAAACGGTACATTATTGATATGACTAGATATGTACATATGGGCTCGCATACCTGATATAGGAGTGCCACTTGGTAACAAGTATAAGAGCTGGCAAAAAATAAGCATGCCAAATAGAACATGCGTCGAAGAATAAATACTTTGTAATTGATTACCTTTGCATTAAAGGACCTTTGCATTAAAGGAAATTTCTGAGGTCTGCATCGAGATTCTGTTCGATTTCACGCAGAATCAATGGAGGAGAACGAAGAGAGAGAAAAAAACAACAGACGAGACAACAAATCTCGCAAAAGATGCTTCGGAAAAACATTCGTTGGCGGATCACTTTTGGAATCGTCTTGAAACTGCGTCAGATGCCCGTATCCCTTTATACGTAAAAAATATTTTGCGATTCAACAACTACGATAATGCAATGGCATTTCGTCGCATAACGGTCGACACAATAAAAGAGATGGAAGATTTTGCGCGAGAAACTATGAAGCTGTTTCTCGAGCCTGACGATGACCGCCAGTCTTTTTACGGGAATTTTGACCGATGTCCGGAAAAGTTCAGATGGATGAGCGGCGATAAGCATCTGATCGAAGAGCTCGTGAAATTTGTACGCGATCAACAACCCGGTTTTTGGCAGCGTCCGTCGGTTGCTCACAAAATTGAGGATGACTCGAAAAAAAGAGAATCGACGCCCTCAACTACGACATTGCGTGGAAGCGCTTCCGGTCTCGCTCCCGGTTCATCGGACAAACCAAAAAACAAAAAGAGTAATTTTGATCTCAACGTTGAAGAGGAACGAAAAAAAGTACAAAACTTGGTCAAAGCGCTGCTTCTTAAAGAAAACTCGGAAAACATAAATCTGAAACGAGTACAAACTTCCACACCAAATTTTGCGCAAAATCTTGATATTCAGGTGTCACTACAAGAACTTTACCGAGAAGAAAATTTGCCGCAATCTTATACATACTGCGCAAAAATCAAATGTTCGGTTTGTTCAAACTACATTTCAATCACGAAGTGCGGTCAAGTAGGAGAACGTTCCTCAAGATGGGTGCTCTCAAATTATAGGAGGCATTTACACTCCCATTCGATTGAAACGATCGCTATAAAAAACGACCTGAAGCGCACAAACACGTCAATCTTGACAGCGATGCAAATTTCAGCGAAATCGAAAAAGGCGGATTACTCAAGTAGCCCCAAGGAGAATTTTGATATCCCGGAACAATTACTTGACCGAGATACTCTCGGAGATACTCCGATGCAGGTGCCGTCGAGCGATCCTTCGTTACCCTCGAACTCGCCCCCGAATTCACAAACACGTGATTTCGTGTTTCTATCAGGTATAGTATATTTTTTTGCCGAACGCGTCATTGAAGAAAAAATTCTTCCAAGTTTTCAAAATAATTCTTAAACTTGTTTATATTTTCGTTGATTCTAGGACAGTCTCAAGATCTCGCAAATGATGACTACGATTTCCATCGAACATCCGCCGCCCTCGCCGCTGACTCTCGAACCTTCGTCGTTTGAGTCGACCTCAGTTTCGATCCATGCAAGCCTCGATGCAAGCACGTCGAGCACGTCAGTCAACTCGGTTGTTAGCGAATCACTGAATGTTTTGTTAGATAAAAATTCGGGGGAATGGTAAGTCGAGATCGCCACCGAACAGGAGATTTCGACGTAGCTCTTTCGTTAAGAAAAAATGTTCGGGATAAAAACCATCTCATCCGAGTACGAGTTCGAGTACGAGAGTTTCGCAGAGAATGAGAAAAATGTATTTATCGGTGGGGCCAGATCAACAGCGCATCACTATGTTTTTCCCGATAATGAACAAGTTACAACTCCTCGTACGACAAAATGAAAATTTGAGAAACTCGATAAAATATTTCATGGACAAACCGATTTCTACAACCGAAGACAAGATTCTATTGACGAACCCGATAATGCATACGGAAACATCGTCAACAAGTTTCTTAGCGAAACTTCTTGAGAGCTCGTACAAAAAGTGTGATAACAAAAACGGTGGCAATAGGTATGACGAGGCATTAAAACTCTTTGGTACATATTTATTTACTATCGGCGGTAAAATGCTTTATGAAACTTTGTATGCGAATTTGCCGATTCCGTCGTTGAGCACGACAAGTCGAACCATCGGAAATTCTGTCTGTGATATACAGGAAGGAGTATGTCGAGCAAAGGAGTTAAAAGCATTTTTAATTTCACGCGGCTTACCATTGATGGTGTGGATCAGTGAAGACGCGACGCGGATAACCGGAAGAATTCAGTATGATATTCGAACAAATCAATTAGTTGGATTCGTCTTACCGTTGAATAATAACGGAATGCCGGTGACCGGTTCATATCCCGCCTCGTCAGCTGCCAAAATTCAAGACAGCTTTGAATCTGGAGTTGTCGCTAGTCTAGCATACGTCTTCATTGCTCAGCCATTAATAGTTGTCTAAGGCGTTGTCAAACGCTGGAAATACATAATCGAATGTTTGTGCAACGAAGAAATTTCAGTCCTCGGAGTATCTTCGGATGGAGATCCGTGTCTATTAAAAGCGATGCGTTCCGAATCAAAACTCGAAGTCGATGGGGATTCTTATATTGATACAGTCGGAAAAAATGTTCGAGCTCCGTATTTTCACGCCGATTTTGAACCGGAAATCATAGCTACTCAAGATACTGTGCATATCGGAGCGAAACTTAGATCACGGTTATTGAAGCCCTCAACATTGCTTTCGATGGGAGATTTCGTGGTATCGGCAAGTCATTTGAAAATTCTTACCAACAACGTGTCGAAAGATAAGCACTGCTTGAATTCTAAAGATTTATCGCCGCAAGATAAAATGAATTACCAGTCTGTCGAAAAAATTAGCGATCCAAAACTAATAATCTTATTGGAAAAACACGTCCCTGGCAGTAACGCAACAGTACTATATTTAAGGATTATCCATCTTTTTATGAAAGCATTTTTATCTAAAGACATGGAACCGTTAGAGCGCGTCTATAACACGTGGTACTGTGTTTTCGTGTTACGTTTATGGCGATCGTGATTACTACGCACAGAGCAGTATTCCGTTTCGGACAATTTCCTGTCGTTGAATACATACTTATGTATGGAGATTAATGCTCATTGATAACGTCAATTATAAAGTTGACAAAAATTCCATCTGGTTCGAAAATGTTTATGCCAACTCTGTTTAGTAGTCAACCATGCGAAAGTTTTTTCCGGTTGCTGAGATCGATGACCACAACTTACTCGACAATAGTTAATACCAGTCTTCTCGAAACCATCCACAGGATTAAAAGAATACAGCTCCAGGACGATATTTCTTCTGGACATCTAACTGAAAATACGAACGTTTTTAACTATCCTCGAGCGAAGCGACCAAATCTTTCAACACAGGCAGACTTTTCCCTTCCGGATATTTACAATATTAATCGAGTCATAGAAAAGGCGAATCAAGATGCATTTGATAAAGTCCAGTCATTAGGGATGACTATCGATATTTTGGAATGCGATAAATTTGCTTTGAAGCGCGCAGAAATCGTTGACGAAGCGAATGAATCGGATGCAAACAATCCGAACCAAGATTTAGACTCTCTTGCCGATAAACATGAGGACGGATTTTTTTCAAATACTCACAATGACTTATTGCAAGATTTGAATATTCTTTCTAATGTTTCAGAGTCGATTGAATTGAAAAAGTATGACAAAGTAAAGATTAAATTGCACGAAAAAAGTCCGTTTGTCGTAGTGAAAGATCGCCAGGAGAATGAGTTTATCGTGCGGCAATCGTCTATTTGTGGGCTATTAAATAAGGGTTCGTGCCAATTGAGCAGTGACCGACTACAAAGAGTGAAAGATTCTGAAATTACTCGCACTACAAACGTACGAAAATCCGAGACTAAAATACAAGAAAAAAAAGCATTCATAAAAAAGTGCAATGAGATTTGTATCGCCGATTGGTGCCTATTCAAAAAATCTAATAGCTCCAAGTGTTTCGTGGGCCTAGTATTAAGTTTTACTTACGTGCAAGGAAATACTCTTCGAAATCACGAGTATTCCAGTGAGTATGCACGTATAAGCGGTAATACCAAAGAGATTGGAGTCTTATGTAATTGGTATGAATCCTCCAAAAACAATACTGATTTAATTTCCGTGCCAATGGATGTACACGGCTATTTAAACATAAAACAATACCACGTTACCATTTCTCCACCGATTATAACGGATAAAGGTTTAAAAATTGATGACGCTGTGTATAAAAAAATAAAGAATTTATTGTAAACTGTATGTATCTTTTTTATCGTAGACCTAGCCTTCTTTCCTATTTCTTTACGCTAACTGATATTTTGAAATCATGATTCGAATCATATGGTTTTTAACGAAATCACTAAAAGTCGGAAACGATTCTTTGAAATCATGTACAGATTAAATTATAGAAATCATACACGAAATCACATGAAATCAACTACTCATTGAAATCATTGGTGCACATAAATAAAGAGTGAATGGCCCCTCGGGGCAAAGCTTCTCTCCAGAAGCGTGGCACGGAGGCCTCCAGCCTCCGCCCGTAAGCCAAACGGCCCGCTCTCCAGCACGATGCACCACTACGGTGGGCGCGGGCGTTTCAGCCGGGCGTGCACCGATCCCTCGGTCGGGATTGCTCAGTACATCGAGCCACACGCCGCTCGACCGAGTTCCGCACGCCAGCCTAACCAAAACGGAAACACATCGCAAAACCTCAAATGTAACAAGACAAACATTCTAGAGAAGAGACCCTTAACACTAACGGATGGGTCGCAACCCGGGAATCGAGAGCATATCTTGATCATCGGTAGCCTTCCTGTGACGTGGCTCAAAAGATCACGCCACAATATATATATATATATATATATATATATATGTACACACATACATATATACATATACAGGGTGGTCGGAACATTGACGTCCAGAAATAAAATTTAGGTCCCTTGTATCGTGGGGTATCCGAATCATCCCCATGTATATTCCGCGACTTTTCATAGTTTTCGAGTTATGCATTTTTTTCCGAATTTTTGAGAATTTTCGACCTGACCGATTTAAAAAAAAGTAGAAGACTTTGTCGAGATTTTTTTTTGCAACTGAATCTTCATTAGTATTACTTTTATGCATAAAATAATCAACTTTGTAACTGTGACGAAAGTTATGAAAATGTTGGTCTAAAGTAAAAAATTTACGGTCGGTAAATTATGACTTAAATTTTTAACTTTCAATAAAAAATTTAAACAGGAGACTTCATGGTTCCTAATTAGGCCTCAAGAATGCGCCAGACTCTCAGCTTCCATAATCATTTTAAAAAAGGAGTACTTAATAGGGCTACTTTGGCTAAAATTGGTCTTCAAAGACAGCGAGGTGGAAAATTCTTTAAATTAGCCATCTGATTAAAAAAAAAGATTTTTTAAAAGTTTTTTCCAGACTAGATGGAGTTTTATTAATTTCACGATTGCGTTATTCAATCGACGCGTTGGAATTTCAGCACATTTCCATTGTTCGAAAACTTCTTTCATCGTTTCGTGTGCACTTCGACGTATGGTCAGTTTTTGTCTCTTATGTTTGTAAAAGAACAAACTCAAAACTTACCGATTTGGCGGTAATTGACGGGTACTAATTTTTGGAATTTCCTACCGATTAGCCAAATTGTGTTGTCTTCGTTTTTCCGAGCCATTGTTTAAAATTGTCTTTATTTGAGTCACATTGAAAAAAAACAACACCACTTACAAATGCGCTACGCCAATACAAAATGGCGCCACGGATGCGCAGTGACTTACGCAGTGGTATGCGCAGTGGCATGCGCGATGTTATGCGCAGTGGCTGGGAAGAAATATAAATGAGTTTGAAGATAATATAAGTGTAGCATTTTGAAAATGTAAATATACGATTTATGAATAAAAGCTTATAATTTAGTTTTTCGTAAAAAGTGCGAAATGTTAATATGTATAAATAAATCTACATGAATAACGAGAGTAGTATAGACGCCATTATTGATCTACCTGGATTTGAATTGTGAATATTGCAATCTTTTCAAATTGTTAGAGTTTATTTTTGTTACGAAATAGCTACTGGATGTGATTTTTATCCGTAATCCGAAGCCATGACTATGCTTAAATGCAATACGTTCGTTAAAGAAAATTCAAATACAAAAAAGTCGAGATAGCCACCTCTAAAAATTGAGTGACCGCGCCCATCTTTTTAGAGAAATTTTCTTTTATTAGTGCCCAACAATAGCACGAGAACCCAGAAGGAAAAAAAATAATTTTTTTTTTTTTAATCAGTCTAATATATATATACAATGTATACCGTCGCTTAAAATTGTTGATACAACAGTCGATATTTCTTGCTGCACTAAAAGTTACATAGCTTCGTAAAAAAAAGATACCCGAATTTACCGAATTAGTACAGTCGTGCTGTATATTGGAATCGGAAAAAATTATAAGAAGGCTAGTTTTTTGACAGGTAATTTTGTAAGTGCCACGGGTGTTAAAACCAAGTTTGCCTAAATATAGGGGTGTAGGGTTTTTTTAGGGGTTGGGGTGGATTAATTCCAAACTACAACCCCCACGAGGTCGGCGCCGGGATACAAAATATTCAGAAAAATCCGGGTTTTGTTTTTGTCCATAGCGCCGAAGTCGTGGAAGTTCATTTTGGGGGTGAAAAAGTGGGGTGAAATTTTGAAAAATCAGTTTTCATTCGATAACTCTTTAGGACAAATTCATAGAATTTTTGTTCAAATGGAAACGTTGTAGCCCTTGAAAAGACGCGTCGATCGAGTATTCAATCAGCGCTCTCCAATAATATCTTCATCCCCAAAAGAATTGTTGCAGAATTAAAAAAAAATTGTTTATTAAATAACTTAAAAACCATCGATTTTTCGGGGATAGTTCCAATGTACGAAATGTAGAGAATAATTTTCACTATATTTTCGTTCCTATGGACAACCCTTGAATTTGGCATTTTCGAACCCCTCTCAGGGGTTGAAAATCCAAAATGAAATTCTGGGATAACTATTAACCGAAACTAAAGAGATACGACTTTGGCGCTTTGGACAAAAATGTAGCTGAGGGTTCAAGCTACACATTCTTCCACGGCGGCGAATTCGCGCGGTCAATAGTTTTCCCAGAATTTCATTTTGAATGTTCAACCCCTGAGAGGGGTTGGCAAATCAAAATTCAAGGGTGGTCCATAGCAACGAAAATATAGTGAAAATTATTCTCTACATTTCATACATTTAAACCATACCCGACAAACCAATTGTTTTTGAGTTATTCAATAACCAATTTTTTGTTTGTTTTTTAACCATTTTTTTGGGGGTGAAAATATTATCGGATAGTGATGATTAAATACTCGATCTACGCGTCGATTCAAGGGCTACAACGTTCCCATTTGAGCAAAAAGTGTACGATTTTTTAAAAAAGAGTTATTGAATTAAAACTGATTTTTCAAATTTTCACCCCAAAAATGAACTTCCACAACTTCGGCGCTGTGGACAAAACTAGAGCCCGGATTTTTCTGAACATTTTGTCTTACGGCGCCGGCTTCGTAGGGGTTGTAGTTTGGCATTAATCCACCCCCTTCTCCTTTCATCCCCTAAAAAAGAACCCTAAACCCCGATTTTTAGGGAAACTTGGATTTAGCACCCGCGGCACCTACAAAAACACCTGTCAAAAAACTAGCCTTCTTCTAATTTTCTCCGATTTCGGGCTTTTTCAGCGACATCACGACTGTACTAAATGGGGTTTTGAAGGGAACAAATTCAGCTTTCTTTTGCTTTTTTGAAATATTTTTTTATGATTTTTTTCGACCCGGTACGCACTTTTGTACGTGACAGTTTTTCGGCTTTTTTCGACAATCGAGAATTGGGCTTATGCAAAAAAAATTGTTTACGTTTATCTATGACAAACTTGAACGGGGTAGCCCGAGCTCCATTTTCTTTTTTTATTAAGTTTCGTACGATTTTTTTTCGCGATGTTAGTTCATTTTTTGCTAAAAAAGACTAATTCTAAATAATGCAATGTAACTCAAGAACTAGAGGGTTTAAGAAGAAATGTAAGCTTATACTAGATAGCCTGGCATTTTTTAAGAATTTTCCTGAGATTTTTTCTCACAGAAAAATTCATGACACCCGATAGAATTGGAGTAAGACTGTATATACGAGCAATCTTTTATGAAGTTTTCGCACTTTAATATTGCACTAATAATTTGATAAGCGGACGATGTATTTTTATTAATTGTGTAGTATTTATTCATCATCTGATAATGCATATTTACCTGTACCGTTCTTCGGGCGATAATCAGGGAAAGCGTATTATTTTCGTCATCGAACAGGTTACGATAGAGGAGATATCGAATTTGGGCCGAAAGCAGATTAGGTGGGGCCGAGGCAACGGTTTGAAATTGAAAGCAGGTTAAGGAGGCCTGTGTTCTGCACGTTTCACTAAGACTGGGGGTCAAAAGAAGACTTGGGAGGCCTAACAGAGGCTACACTGGACCAAGAAAAGGTCTCTTCATGGCACTGAACTCGACAAATAGGGTTTCGTCGGTCCAACGGAGGCTGGCGGCTTATGTATTACAAAAGAAATGGGTCCTCCGAGGGTTTCATAGGAGGCTAAAAATTTTGACTCGGGTTGGCCTTCAAACGATGATTGTGCAGAAAAACAGGTATCTCCTACGTTTTTCAGCTCCGCCGAATACAAATAGTTTTTTCTTAATTGCACAGAATACTTTTATGTTATAGAAGTGTTTGAACTTTCAACCCCTATATATTTCTAACAGTTCATCCCGTTTTAATTGAAGAAATCCACTATCCATTATTCTTCGTAAGCATTATCGTTTCATTGGTTTGAATCAAATATCTTGATTGAAGATATGCGGAACTGCAAAAGTCACTCTGACAATTTTCAGAAATATGCGCAACTTAATAAACAAATCTGTTTGGTAATAGGCTTAAATTATAGCTAGATTATCTGGCTATATGATAGAATTATTTATTTTCCATCTAATATGCCCTGAACTTAGGTAGAAGCTATTTAGAAACTCTTGGAAAACGTTTCATTTGACCCTGTGTCGGGGCCAATCGATACGGTGCCTGGGCTTAGTTGACACAGGTGTTTTCGGCTGATTGAACTGATGTTGCTACTAAACCCAGGTACTGTTAATGATGTGTATGAAGTTATAAAGTATGTTTGTTGTGAATAAAATACACTTTTAATTAAAATAATCGGTTTTATTGCTTTTCATTCCAGTTTTGGTATCACCGAAGGCATATTGAGGTGCTTTAATATTACTTTACTTATCGACTTTCAATCTACTAGAGATAATCAATTAGAGAATAGTTTTTTTTACTAGCCAGGTACTCAATCAGATCGACTTATTTAAAAACAACACTATTAAATTTTTTTATGTAATATTTATCAACTTCTAAGAAATTGACAAAGACTAATTGGTCCAAACACTCAAATATAAACATTATTTGAATTCACAATTATGGCACAAATAAATCAGATCGCCTACTGTGCAAGCTTCGCGTACCCACAGCCTGCACCCAGCCTTCTCAGCTACGGCGAACGCTTCGCTTATTGTAGCTTCCATGTACGAGGATCCCCTTATTACATTTTCCACCATTTTCTCCACTCCACATCCCGAAGCGATCCCCACCTTGCGGCCGCAGCTGACTTCCCCCTCAATATCGCAGTCACCATGACATTTTATGCCATGGGTATAGGAAAACTACTGCGGAAAAAACATATACCAATACAGCTGCTCACGAGTTCGCTTCCCAGTCTCGGAGATAATTGCGTTTCGTCGAGAAATAGCTTACCAGCTATAGCCTTACACACACGGTACCGGTCCGTGTGCGCGACATCCGCGTAGAACTGGATCTACGTCACGCCCGTGTTTTTATTTTTCTCCGAAACTACGAGTCGGCGATTCGAACCCGCGACCTCCCGATGTGCCGATTTCAGAGGCAAGCACGCTAACCACTAGACCAGCACATCGGTTCACTAGACAGAAGTATTTTTCAGATTCATCATTTGTAGCAAACTCTCCGTTTTGATGTTTATTTATGTTCTTCCTTTTCTCTTTTATTTTTTCGCCCGAGGTTCTTTTTTACTCTCTTAGCCTGTTTTGATATTTTTATTTATATTTTTTGCATCTTCATATGCCTTTTCATATCTTTCAAGATCACAGCTTCCGCGGTTCGTAGTTTCGAAGGACGGTTTCGTAGAAGAAACCGTTCTTCCAAACCAACGAAACCAATGAAACATTTCAAAAATTTTTATTAAATAAAATATTCTATTAGCCGGAACGGTTAGGAATATTTTAAGCTTTACAGAATTTAAAAATTCTGGAAAGCTATTAAATGAGGTAAGATTGCACCTATAATGGATACCGCGCGGAGTGCCCGACTGCCATTTTAAAAGCCGTTTTTCCACGATTCACTTTTTCAACCTTGTGAACGTTCTAACTCTTGAACGAAGGTTCAGATCGCTTTGAAATGTTTACAACATATTCTTAGTATCATCACCTATCGTGTGAATCACAGAAACGAAAATTTCAATGATACAAAAAAAAATATAAAAAATAGAATACCGACAGAAAATTGAGTAAGCAAACTTCAAGTTTCGAATTTTTATTATAATAATTTTTTTTTAATAATTCTGTTGCTTCACACTGAAGATACATTCATTATACAATTATAAATATGTTAATTTTTTTCAGACTCCCACATCTATGCCGGGAACTTTCATCATCAACGCGCGCGCAAACAAAATACATTGCTCTATTATGTTGTACCTCCGCCATTTCTTAATATTTCTGATTTTTTTTTATATATACTCAACTATGTGCATAAATTATCTGAAAAAAATGTTGTCAATATATGCGCCATTTTTTTTTAACCGCGTCTAGAAAAGTATCTTCGAAAATCGGCGTAATCGCGTATATAAGGCTTTAAAACCACTAAGAACGAATTTTCCGGAATTTGATTTTTGAAGGAGTTAAGAATTGAAATATTCTCCTCCTTCAGAAGTTGATGGATCTAGAAGCATAACTGTTGGTAGAAATACTTTTTGTTGAAATCCATTAGATAAACTTAAGGTGAAATTTTAATTTTTCATTATATAAAGGGGTAAAAACGGGAATGGTAATCTCCATTTATATATCAGAAGACGCGGTAAAGCCGTAACGCCAAGTAATTGAAAACACATTTTAAAGTCACGTATCACACGCTGCATAATTTCGACGCGATCGCGACTGTATTGCAGAACTCGTAATTTTTGGCTACGAGCCACTGCCAACTACCGCCAGATAGTAAGCAGCAACCATCTGCTACTCACACTACAATGTTTTGTCCCGGAGGGAGATTTAGGTGGGGTGACAGAGCCCCCGAATCAGAGCGCAAATGATTCGAGTTTTATAAAGTGAGGCCTTTCCAGATGGGGTAATTGAGTTCCCGAATTAGAGCGCGAATGATTCGAATTTTATGCAGTGAGTCCTTGCTGTTGCGTCGGTCACTCCCGAACACAATTTAATTACTTTAGAAGGAGTTACCTTAGTAGATTTGATTGCGTGACTTGGTTCACGAAATAGATTCTACCATCAGCCTCATTGAGACCTTGGAATAAATGTCGAGATAAGAGATTTAGTTCCGATTACACACTAAATAAAATTTATTCACTTAATCCCAATACTTCTTTGAACAGGGTTTAGAAGCTCGATGAGTTAGTTCGATGAACGCGAAGTGAAATAATTAGTGTAGAAAAACTAGTTTAGCAACATAGCTGGTATGGTGTTCGATTATCTAACTGACAAGGTATAAGGTTGCGAGGTCGATCTTTCCGATGTTGATCGAATTTGGCATGCTTGTAGAATGGGTAAAAATAGATGACACGTATTTTTTTATCTGCGCAACCCGATTTTTAAGGGGTGAAACGCACCCTCGAAAGTAGGGATGTTTTTTATTTTCCGTCGATAACGCTATTGTTCTCATCTCGAATGTATAGTACACGAAAAAAACAAGCATAGTTGCAATTTGAATATTTTTATATCTCGTACCATTAAAACGTTATGGACGAAAAACGAAAAACACCCGAATTTTGGAGGGTGCGTTTCATCCCTTAAAAATCTGGTCCCGCAGATATAAAAAAAAATACGTGTTACCTATTTTTACCCATTCTACAAGCATGCCAAGTTTCATCGAAATCGGAGAGATCAACCTCGCAACCTTTCCTTGTGAGTGTTTGATTGATTCTGACGGCGATTGACTTGGGTAAAGGGGAAGGTAGGGGTTTCAGCGTGAAAAAAACACTTTTTGCGATTTTTTTCATCTATATGGATAGAGTAAATTTACTGAAACCTTTCGTAGATTGTTGTGTCATTTCAAGAACATTCCATGAAATTTGTACGCAAAAATATCCACAAACAAGCCGGTGCCGCGTTTTTTTCGAAACCAAAGGCCTTTCTAAAGGCGTTCTTGGGAAAGCTTTATCGCCGGCTTGTTTGTGGATATTTTCGCGTACAAATTTCACGGAATGTTCTTGAAATGGCACTTGACAATGTACAGAAGGTTTCAATAAATTTACTCTATCCATATAGAAGAAAAAATTCCCACGAAAGTGATTTTTTTCACGCTCAATCCCCTACCCTCCCCTTAAGTACTGCCCCAGTATTGGTAAACAATTTTATTAGTACCGTGCCAGTCTTGATAACTGAGATTGGTTGAGTCTCAGCTAGAAATCTGCCCCAGCATTGGCAACAGTACCATGCCAGCCTTAGTTACCGAGTCTTGGGTTAAGTACTGCACCAGTATTGGTAAACAATTTAATTAGTACAGTGCCAGTCTTAGTAAGCAAGGTTGGTTGAGTCTCGGCTGGAAGTACCCCCCCGGTATTGACAACAGTACCATGCCAGTCTCGATTACCGATTCTTAAGTTACGTACTGCCTCGGTATTGGCAGACAATTTTATCAGTACGGTGCCAGTCTAAAAAATATGGATTGAATGGAAAATGTAAGTTTTGCTTCCACATAGAGAAACGTTGTGACCATGAAAACATTTTTTTTCAGTTATCAATATCAACGTCCTCAACATGTTCCAAGACCTCGAAAAATCATATTCAGAAACAATGCCTGGATGCATGTGCGTGTGCGTGCGCGTGTATGTTCTGGTACTGTAAAATTAAAACATCTACAACTCGAGAACGGTTTGAGTTGAAGTGCTCCTGTTCCGCACAGATGTCAATCTATACAATCTCTTCATTATCTGCAAATTTTGTCGAGATGACTCAACATTTACAAACTTAACGGCATTTTTTAATTTTCGAAAAATGTGTGGGACTAAATTATTTTGCAAAAATTTGTCAGAATTTTGTAAACTTTTTTTTTAATAGCGTATCATGAAAGCACGGTTGGTATTGAATTTGGGAATGATCGTTCGAATGGTCTAAATTTTATGAATTTTTGAAATTTTCGAAATATGTCAAATCGCTCTAATTTTTGCGTATATCAAGATATCGTGCTAATTTTTTTTTACATAAAGTATTGTACAAGTAAAGTTGGTATAAAATTTGGAGAGTATCCGGAACCATTACATACTCCCCTGGACTCTTCCGTATCATTACGGACAGCGCGAATTCCACACGAACGCGTGTTCGTACTGAATGTACGCTGCGATGGGCTCTCGCGCCTTCTTATGTCGAGGCATACATTGTTATGCCTCAACGCAATGCGTATGCGCATGTGTGTCAGTGTGCATTCGCTACGTCGGGCGCACGTGGTTGAAGATTGCTTTCTTCCCGCATGCTGTCCCTTCGCTTCGCGGCAAGTACACACTTCGTGTGGGTATATACACGTATGTACCCACACAGTGACTCACGGTCAGCGTCGACAAAGAATTTGGTTTTCTCTAGCAACTACGACTTCGCACGGAATTCAGGATTTCAGAGAATCTCAATTTCCCAGCAAGTGTTCTCGCTGGCGACTCGCGCTTTTGTGCAGCGAGATAATTGTTAAAAATTAAATATTTTAACAAATGACTTTTTTATGTTCATTTTTTGGCGATCTGGCGAGAGGAAGATTGGTAAAGTTCGAAAAAAATAACGAGAATGCTATGTGCAAGTTTTATTTTTTAAAATGTATGTCGTACTATCATATATTTACCTTATTTTTCTATTGTATTTTTTGCCTGGATCTAAAGTAAAAGAAAAAAGAAAGCGGGAAAATGTAGACATTTCGCTGAAGAATATATTCTTCATACATGCTTCCTTCACCCGCCCGGCAACCCCTCACGTGAAACAACGGCGTGCAACACGGATACTACTATCGGGCATCAATTTTTTCTCGTACCATCTGCGTGTGAACTTGTTTTAACTCCCAAATTTTATGTGCTTCTTCATATATCCTCATACATTACATTCATTTTCATACCTTACATTACATTTAACATATATTATATTTATTCAATTCAGTTCATACAGTTATCATTCGTTCTTATACAATACAGTCTTTGTGATGTTATAAATTAATTTTTCTCGTGCTAAAACGAATTCAAATGCTATGAAAATTCGAACGTGTTATAAAATGGAAACCAGGTAACACATACAAATAATAGATTGTGACAGGTAATTTAGGAAAAGGAGGGGAAGTGAGCCGGACAGCCAACGAGTGGCGAAAAGATAAGGAATCCTGATCCTGGTGTCGTAAGGGAAGGACGTCTCTGTCTGAATTTAGAATGGATCCCTGTGTTGTCCATGTATATATTATAATCGATTAAAATAAGCGCTTCGACCCTCGAGTCGTCATGTCGACATACCACGTCAAAGGAATTGTAAAGAGAGGATCAAGTGTGATCACGTAACGAGAGCCGTCCGTCGACGGAAGATTGCGGAGAAATGATGTTATCGGAAAGTTATACCTAACGAATCACACTTAATAAAATCTACTGACCATGTAAGTCTTGAACCAATCTATTTATTCTCGCTTCTGCACATGACTCTTTATTCTGCGATCTCATGGGTCCTTCAACGTTACCCTCCCTGTTATGGAGACGAGTCGTTATCCTCGTAAAAAGCTAGCTGGCGCCCAACTTACCTGTCGTTTGTTTTGTTCACGATCTATCGTGCTTAAATAAAATTAAAAAATCCGACACAGCCAAGAGCCCTACCAGCCGAGGGACCCCGGCCGCGGTAGGTGAAGGAAAAGAAAATAAAATTTTCCTGTCTCAACATATTATTGAAGCGTTTGAATTATCCATCTCTTCCTCTTATATATTCCTTTTGTTGGCAATGACGAACGCTCCCCGTTTGAGTTGCTAACCGCTGACGTCCCTGTCGCAGGCCCTCGCAAGAGGAACCCAGCCAGCATGGCCTGACCTTATCAGCGGCTGGAGCCCCAAGTGCGGCCCTTTACGAGGGTCTTATCTTTTCTATGTATGTTCTGTTGGAATATGGCAAAAATAATCTTTTATAATAAGAGAATATAAATAAGAATATTAGTTATATTATTGAAGAGTATGTGTGTATATATGTAGTGAGAATAGAGAGCACGTGTGGCCTATCGATAACTATCGAGGCGACGCAGTTTACATTAGTAAAAGAAAATATACATAAGAGTATATATAAGAAGTCGTTTTGGATCTGCTTTGTTCTTGAAGCATATGTGACTCTTTTCTCCTGCAGTCTCACTCTCAGTCTCAGTCCTTCGACGACTCTTGATACAATAAGAAGTCGGAATAAAAAGATATTGCTCTACATTAATAAGACGCTGTATTTTATTCATTAAACCGATCTCATAATCCAATAGGTTATGGGCCCAGGCACAGATGAATCGAATATTCCTCTTAATTTTATAAACTAAATTTAATTTAAAAAAAAATGAATAAACTATAGTGTTATAAAATAAGTTCAAAAGTGAACAGTGAAGTTAACTCAACTGAAATCAAACTATAACAGTGACAATGAGTGACGATATTAATAAGAAAACGAAAAGAAACATTACGCCATTTAACGGTGAATAGTATAGCATATGGAAGATGCGAATTCGAGCATTAATCGAAGAAGAAGACGCGTTAAAAGTTCTTGACAGTGATCCACCAGAAACTGTGAATGATGACTGGAAAAAGAAAGAAAGGCTTGCAAAAGGTGCAATCATCGAACATTTAAGTGATGCAACACTCGGGTTTGCCACTAACAGTGATACCGCACGAGAAATAATAAGGAAATTAGATTCGTTATATGAAAGGCAAAGCCTGGCAACTCAACTGGCTATCGAGAAAAGGTTGATTACTTTTAAATTCAAAGAAGATGTCGTATTAACGAAACATTTCATGTACTTTGATGAAATGATTGTCGAACTTCAAGCAGCCGGAGAAACGTTAAAAGAAACAAGTAAAATCGCAAGATTACTTCTCACTTTACCGACTTCGTATGATCCAGTAGTAACTGCAATTCAAACAATGGCCGATGACAAAATGACTCTTGCATTTGTAAAAACAAGACTACTGGACTATGAGATAAAATTAAAAAACGAAAGAAATGACACAAGTGGAAAAGTTCTCCAAACAGAGGTTCAGCAACAACAATCAAAGAAACAAAACAACGGAAATAAAAAGAAATTTAACAATCCTTCCCAAAAGTTTAAACAAAAATCTTTCAATAAATTCACACGAGCTTTTAATCCTCAGCAAAATCAAAGAACCAATAATTACAAGAAAAATAATTTCTATAACAACAATAAAAAGTGTGAATTCTGTGGACGACGAAATCACGAGAAAAGGGATTGTTACTACTACAAGAAATCGACACAAAATTCGGAAGACCGTCAACGAACGATCCAAACTGTTCAAATCCAAGATTCAGATAGTAGCTTCGCATTCATGGGCAGAGTTGGAATATCACCTAATAATGAAAATAATACAACAGATAAGTTGACATTCCTTCTGGACTCAGGAGCAACGGATCACATCGTTAATCGAGACGACGTATTTTCAGTGGCAACGGATTTGCCGGAACCAGTAAAAATCTCCATCGCCAAGAAGGACGAGGTCATATGGGCAACCAAAAGGGGATCCATACACGTAACCACAGATCAAGGAATATCTGGGATTCTTGAGAACGTGTTGTACGCATCCGAAGTTCCGTACAACTTACTATCAGTACGGCGAATTCAACAATCTGGTATGAAAGTAATTTTCGATGAGAACGAAAAGACTACCATTAAAAAAGGTGACAAACTCATAGCTAAGGGTAAGTCGCTTCACAATCTACACGCTATTGATTTCATTATACAAAAGATAATGTGCAATAGTATAAATACAAAAATTGTGACATATAAACTTTGGCACGAGCGCTTGGGTCACATGGGCAAATCAAAATTCCTAGAAATAAAAAGGAATAATATGCTTTTTGATAGTAAAGAAATAGAATCTATAAATCCCACAAATGAAATCTGTGAAGCTTGTATATACGGAAAACAAGCACGTTTAAGTTTTTCAAAAGAAAAAGACCGATCCACGTCACAAGACCTTTATTTATCATTCATTCAGATGTCTGTGGACCGATCACGCCCACAACAATCGATAACAAAAGATATTTTGTAACGTTCATAGACGAGTTTACCCATTATACTGTTGTTTATTTACTCAGTCAAAAATCCGATGTTTTCAAAACATTCCAAGATTATGTTGCTAAAAGTGAAGCACATTTTAATTTAAAAATAGCTCACTTATATTGTGATAATGGGAGAGAATACTTGTCGAACGAATTTAAGTCTTTTTGTACAGAGAGAGGAATTCAATATCACTTAACAGTACCCTATACACCTCAGCAAAATTCCGTGGCAGAACGCATGAATAAGTCTTTAACAGAGAAAGCACGTGCTATGATACACGGGGCAGAAGTAAATAAAGAACTTTGGGGAGAAGCAGTTTTAACTGCAGCCTATCTACTCAATTTGACACCCACTAAAGCCCTTTCAGTAAACAAAACTCCTTATGAGTTATGGCACAGTAAAAAGGCAAGAATCGAACATTTAAAAGTTTTTGGTAGTACAGTCTACGCTCACGATAAAAATCGAAAAAGTAAATTCGATAAGCGTTCATTCAAAGGAATACTTGTTGGTTACGAGGTAAATGGCTATAAAGTACTGAATACAGAAACGAATAATTTTATTATTGCTCGCGATGTTATTTTTGATGAAATAAATTTCAAAACATCACGTCCTCTCGTACAGATTGAAGGAATTGAAACAGAACATTCCAATTTAAAAAGACAACTTGAAAAGATAAATAAAACCGATCATTACGAAAATTCTAGTGTCGAGAAAAGACAAAAACTAGAAGGTAATGAACACGCAGAAACATATAAAAGAAATGAGAGTCAAATCGAGAAATCTGATATCCAAGCAGATAAAGTCGATAAATCATCATTAACAGATGAAACAAACTCTCAAGAAAGCCCGGATGAAAACGAGCTGCGACGAAGTGCACGTATTAGAAGCAAACCTGCTATCTCTTACAATGAAGAATATTATTCTTATATGAGTGCACAGTCGGTTGTTTCTGATGTTCCTAAAACTTATGAAGAAATAAAAGATCGGGATGATAAATTTGAGTGGGAGAAAGCAATAAAAGACGAAATTGCTTCCCTTGTAAAAAAACAATACTTGGGATATAATTACCTGTCCATCAAACAAAAATATTGTAGGTTGCAAATGGGTGTTTACAATTAAGAATGATGCACAGGGAAATCCGACCAAATATAAAGCGAGACTTGTGGCCAAGGGTTTTAGTCAACAATATCTTTCAGATTACAATGAAACTTTTGCACCCGTAGCACGGATTACAACGTTTCGGTTTCTCGTAGCTTTCGCGAATCAGAACAATCTATTGATTCATCAAATGGATGTAAAAACAGCCTTTTTGAACGGCCTGTTGGAAGAGGACATTTACATGCAAGTACCTGAAGGAATAAAAGCAAATGAAAATTCCGTATGTAAATTAAATAAAGCAATATATGGTTTCAAACAATCGGCTCGATGCTGGTTTCAACATTTCGACAAGGTTATAAAAGAACGCGGCTTTAAAAATTCCTCTGTTGATCATTGTTTATATATTCTTGAAAGAGGATACGTGAACCGAAACATTTATGTAATTCTATACGTGGACGATATTTTGATTGTGACTTTCGAAGAAAATACAATGACGAATTTCAAACGTTATTTAATGAATCAATTTTCAATGGTTGATATGAAAGAAGTAAACTTCTTCCTGGGTATAAATATTGAAAGGAAAAACAATATGATTACGCTAGATCAAAGCGCATACCTTTAAAGAATTCTTAAAAAGTTCAACATGAACGATTGTAATGCAGTTAGTACTCCCTTGCTAGTCAAATTAAATTATACTGCATTGGATTCAGAGGTGACTTGGAAAGCACCATGTAAAAATCTAATAGGATGCTTAATGTACGCAATGTTGTGTACTCGACCAGATCTGAGCGTATCTCTTAACTTGCTGAGCAGATATCAAAACAAAAATAATCAAGAATTATGGCAATGCTTAAAAAGAGTTCTGAGATATATTAAAGGAACATTAAATCTCAAATTGATTTATAAAAGAAGTGAATATGAAAATATGCTTGTTGGCTTCGTGGATTCCGATTGGGCAGGCAATGAGCTTGACCGAAAAGTACATCGGGATTCTTATTTCAATTATATGATCAAAATATGATTTCGTGGAATACTAGAAGACAAAATTCAGTTGCCACATCTTCTACAGAAGCCGAATATATGGCGCTGTATGAAGGGGTGAAACAAGCCTCTTGGCTAAAATCTCTCATGAAAAGTATTAATATAGAAATCATGACTCCCATAGTTATTCACGAGGACAACAACGGATGTATAGCGATAGCTAATAATCCTACTGATCATAAAAGATCAAAGCATATCGATGTGAAATATCACTTCACCAGAGAAAAGATTGAACAAAAGGTAATAATCTTACAATATATTCCTACAGGTCAACAATTAGCGGATGTATTCACAAAGCCTCTACCAGAAGTCCAGTTTACAAAATTCCGGAAACAAATGGGCCTGGAGGAATTATAACTCGGAACACTCGAACCATACGAAAATATTATTATTTTATTTTATAATAAATAGTCTGATTGGGTTTTTATTAAAAGGGGTTTTTCCCAATCCTTGCAACAAATGTTGGACTATATAAATTTGTAATCCCCAGTTAAAACAAAAGAGCAAAATCCGACATTAATTTTAGTAGATTACTTTTGAGTGGGAGTGTTGGAATATGGCAAAAATAATCTTTTATAATAAGAGAATATAAATAAGAATATTAGTTATATTATTGAAGAGTATGTGTGTATATATGTAGTGAGAATAGAGAGCACGTGTGGCCTATCGATAACTATCGAGGCGACGCAGTTTACATTAGTAAAAGAAAATATACATAAGAGTATATATAAAAAGTCGTTTTGGGTCTGCTTTGTTCTTGAAGCATATGTGACTCTTTTCTCCTGCAGTCTCACTCTCAGTCTCAGTCCTTCGACGACTCTTGATAGAATAAGAAGTCGGAATAAAAAGATATTGCTCTACATTAATAAGACGCTGTATTTTATTCATTAAACCGATCCCATAATCCAATATGTTCCTTTAACAAATGCGGTTTCCGGAACGTCTGGCTGTCGCCATTGCCAACGGATTCGGCGACGCGATCGATCGAGAAATGCATCCGGCTTGACTCGACGCTTTCCCACGCTGAACCGCCGAAAGAAAAATAGTAGATAATGAACATACATGGTTCCCCGAAAATTCCTGCTCTTGGAGGGGTTACGGAAAAGACACCGAGGGCTCGATCGGTGGAGACTAGGAAGTCAGTACTGGGTAAAGGCGAGAACAAGAGGGACGAATCTGTGCGACTCCTCCGTAATTCTCAAAAGAGTAGAACACGTGGTCACCAACGATACGCTACGAATAGTAGAGTAAGAGCGTATCCAACCTATCGATTTATATGAATTTGCCTTTTTTTGTCGTATTTTAATTTATTGTGCCAATAAATTGCCTCAACCGACGAACCCACAGCATCGAGATACCTAAACCGTCGGAACCACTGCAATCGTCCGGTCAGAGAAGATTCCAAGGTTGGACGTGACCCGAGCTCTAAATCGAAGGAAGTACGCGGAATGATTACCTACATCACCTCCCTACGTCTTCTGTTCCCCCAAACGTAAGTCACTAATATCTCGGTATATTCTTCACTTGTCGAGAGTCTAGAACATAAGCGCGAAAAGAAAAAGGACAACTATACAAAGAAAAAAACACAACAACGCGCATATAAATCGAAACATAAAACCACGAGGGAAAAGACAATTTGTACCGCGCCGGAAAAGCCAGTTGATTAAGGGGTAAGGCCACAGTAGAATTTTCAAAAAATCGATTTTTTTTCGCTAAAACGGTGCTTTATCATCATAAGAATAAGTTACTATTCGATTTATAGCAAGACATTTTTTTCACCGACATTGAGCGTATAACCTAAGCCCACCTCTGGCACGGCCAGAGGCAACTCTAAAACTTTAAACGCGTTTTTCTCGAAACAGCTTTTTTCCAATTGGCCTGACAAATAACTTCAACAATTTTCACTCGATTTACTTTAAATTTAAAAGTTATGTTCCTAATTGCATTTCGCAGAGAAGTACGTACGGAATTTCTGATTAATCGAAAACTTTTCATTTTATGAGTAATTTTATACGACATTTTGCACTGAAAATTCATGGTAGGTATTTGAACTTGAGTTGAAATACCTACAACTTTTAAATAAAACAATATTATCTAAATTCCGTACGTACTTCTCTAGGTATTCTAATGTAGATTAACGAGAATTTGGGTTCTTGGTTCTAGGTAAAAAATTGTGGATGCTAAATGTCACGCCACGGAGCGCCTAAAAAAGATAACAAAAGAAAACATAAGTAGTCGGCCATTTTGTACATCGAAAGAAAAAGATATATATTTTCTAACAGCTTAATATTCATACTAAATAGATGTGTAATTTAAGTTAGGAGTGAATCACTTTGTCATACGAAAAAAAATTGTTAAATTCGCACATGATTTTATGCCCGTTACTGTGGCCTTTGAGGTCCTTTGAGTAAATTAGATCGACTATTAAGTCAAATCAAAAACAAAAGAAAAAAGAACATACCATACATATTTGAATACAATTTAAAAAACGTCAGCGCGGAAAGGAAAGATTTGTTTGAAAGCAACCGAATGCCTTCTGCTGGTACCCAAACTGGAAAAATCCCCCCTCCCCTTACATATAATACCTGATACAGATAAGACCTGCCTTAGCCCGGAACTATAACACAAATTTTTGCTCGAAACCTCGAAACTCGACCACCTCGAACCAGAACAAAGGGAGATAATCACCGGTGCTATCCTGAAGTACGAAGACATCTTTACATGCCCTGGTCAAGACCTGGTCAAGCCGCACCACACGTGAAGCAGAAGAGTATGCCAATCAATGATACACCAATCGACATTGGTGATTTCAAGACAGCCCATGCTCACCGCGGAGAAATAAAAACCCAGGTAGCTGATATGCTAAAAAAGGGTATCATTCAAGAATCCGAGTCACCATTCAACTTACCCGAATAGGTCGTCCCAAAAAAAACCTGGTCGCGACGGAGAAAAAAAGTGGCGCATTATTATCGATTTTCGGAAACTAAACAAAAATACGGTACTGGATGCCTATCCCATGCCTCGCATCGCGAACATCTTCGACTCACTCGGGAATTCTAAATTATTTCTCACTTTCGACTTAAGGCGGAATATACATTGACAACGATAAAAAAAATCCATTCCTTTTTTCTCCTTAAACGATAGAACTATATATGTAACATATTCTCCTAAAGTCTCAAAGCGAAATTCGGAAAACTTCAAACGTTACAGCCCGTCAACGCTGTGCCTCACCGCTTAGATTGGGAGCCGGCGTGAACTTCAAACGCGTTTTTCTTAAAGCTGCATTATCGAAATTGGCGTGCAGGATTACTCAAAAACGATTAAACCGATTGAGTTGAAATTTAGTGGAGCTATTGATAATATTGGTACCTTCTACTTGACGAGAATTGTTTTTGAAAAATTGAAAAAAAAAACCACTTTTTTAATCCACGTTTTACAGAAATGGTGCATGAAATGTTGATTTTTCTTGTAAATGCGTGCCATTTCCTTAAATTTGTATTTTCTTCATTTTAATTACCGTCACATAGAAACTATACATGTTCTAACTGAAAAAATGATTGAACTTTTTTGCAAATCGAAGTCTACGGGAAACTAGATTCGCAACTCCCGCGGCGACCTTGCTGTAACACTCTGCCACAGCTCCGTCATGTTGATGATGAATTAAGTGAAAAAAAAAAATTTTGTATACTTAAATATAAAATATTAAAGTATACCTAAAGTTTGATAATTGTAGAATAATGCTTTCTTAGTTTTACGGGGAGATATACACCTAGATGGTCGAGGTCGAGGATTTAGAAGCTATGAACATTCCGTCGACCGTAGAAGACCTACAATATGGGCTTGGTATCGTTGATTCTATGTAAGTCATGGAATCAAATTTCATGATTTATT
The DNA here is from genome assembly GCA_964007375.1 of Ophion obscuratus. Classification (NCBI taxonomy): domain Eukaryota; kingdom Metazoa; phylum Arthropoda; class Insecta; order Hymenoptera; family Ichneumonidae; genus Ophion; species Ophion obscuratus. The sequence continues at coordinate 23,002,766 of OZ023316.1, forward strand.
CATTCCCAAATTGTTAAACGCTTTTTTCTCAAAACCACGTTTTTCAAATCGGTACCCAAAATTCCTCGAAAAGCAATGATCCGATTGCCTTGAGGTTTTTTGTGGTTATTCTACACCATTATCTAGTACTTATCATAGGATTTTTCTTTCTCGTTACTTGGTTTTTGTTTTATAGGCAAAATAATAACTAATTTTTGGCCCAAAAATCACTATTTATGTTGAAACGACCGCTATTTTGCCGTAAATCGATATTTTTAAAATCGGCTATGACAAGTATTAGATTATAATATCTAATTTAATAATCTTTTTTTTTTCAGATGATTTTTGAAGAAACGCCAGTGGGTACCGTATATTTTTTTACGACGCTCTAAGGATAATACAATATCGTTGTATATTTTTGATATTTTATAAATAAAGAAAATTAAACATATTTTTGAATGCATATACTTTTATATAATTAAAACCCTAATCCGAAATTTCAAATAGTTTTCCTTGAAAAAATTCACAAAAATGACCTTTTTCCGGCTCCTAGATGTATATCGCCCTTTAAAAATCTCTCAATATTGCTTATTTTTTCCTGTGTAAATGTATAACCCGCATTAAAAACCGGATTCCATCAAGTCATGATGGACGAGGACTCAAATAAGTATACAGGATTCTCAGCGTCGGAAGGACGCTTTGAATATAAACGAATGCCACTCGGCCTGAAAAATGTACCAACCACGTTCCAAGCCAATGCCTAGTCGGAATGAACCAGAAAATCTGCTGGGTCTGCTGGGTTGGAGCCAGAAAAGTGTAAATATCTTCTACCGAAAGTCGAATATTTAGGACACATCATCACAGCAGACGGTGTGCAACAAAACCCCGTGAAAATCGAAGCCGTTAGAGATTTGCCGGTGCCAACCCACCCAACAGAGGTCAAGTCATTTGTGGGACTCGCAGGTTATTACCGGCAATGCATCAACAACTTCTCGCACATCACCCGACCTACGGTCGACCTCACGAAAAAGTGCATTCGATTCAACTCGACTGCCAAATGCTAGAAAGCATTCGAGAAATTGCAATTGTGCCTAATCACATCGCCGACACTCCGACGCCCGGATTTTACGAAGACGTTCATGCTCACAACTGACGTCTCGGATAAGGGGTTAGGGGCGGTCCTTTCACAAGAAGGACACCCAGTGTATTAGATCCCTCGTACCCTGAACGCCGCGGAAAAGAATTATGGAACCTCCGAGAAGGAGAGGCTGGCGATCGTCTAGTCAGTACAATGACTACGCCAATGTCTCCTAGGATACAAGTTCCTAATCCAGACCGACCACCGAGCCCTCGTCTGGATGGCCGATATCAAGGACCCGTCCTCGCAAATCCTCAGATAGAGACTTCGCCTGGAGGAATTCGACTTCGACATCCAGTACAAAAAAGGCTGTGAAAATCGAGCTGCCGACGCGTTGTCACGGATACGGCGTGAACCAAAGGTCAACGAAGTGTCAACCCCAAAGGAAGAAAGAGGACCAGCCATATGCTAAATCCTCCGGCGTGTCGGAACACAGAGGAGACCTGTGTCAGAACCAAAAAGCTGGGTACGACGTCCCCGAGTTAAACTCGACGACCTTGAAGCCATCATGCAGCGGGTTAACAACTTAACCTTGCATCAGGGAAGGCTTAACGTGCTGACCATAAGGCCTAGCTAACCCAAGGAAAAATCTCGATGGATCGTTTTTACCAAACAAAGCCCGAACCAGCGGGACAAAAATGCGCGGGACAAAAATGTGCACTAGGAAAGGAAACAAATACACGGAACGCTTTTCCACCATCAGGAAGACGCCTGGAAGCAAAGATTGCACCAGTCAATCCAAGGTCACATCCAACAGGGGAAGAAACATCTCAAAATCCTCGCCTCGCCGGAACAATTTTCGATGACGCAACTTGTTGCTATCGAGAGAGAAGTTCGAGAACTCGCTGCCGAATTTACTGACACGGACTTGCAGCTCTGCCGGTCGGGGATCCCCGAGCCAGGGCCAGAATAATACGATAAACGGATACGAGGAATACACATCGATTGGGTGGGACAGCTCGGAGTAAAGAAAACTCTTGAAACATTACAACGCAGGAGCTATTGGACCAACATGGATGAGTCGGTGCGTCAATTTATAGCTAATTGTCCCATCTACCAACAGGACAAGACCGGCAGGAATCCACCAGTCCCCTCAGCTGTCTCGATAGATACAGCCAGGGAACCAAACGAGAAAACAGCCATCGACATTGTGGGACCATTAACAACGACAAGGAGAGGAAATGAATACATTCTCTCTATCCAGTGCACGTTGACGAAGTTCGTAACACTCATTTCTATTCTAAGCAACAAAGGGTCGACAGTTCTTACGGCTTTCTTTAACGAATGGATTTGCATCTTCGGAGCACCAAAGCTAGTCATTAGTGACAACGGGAAAGAGCTCAACAATAAGCTGATGACTTATTTCCATGAAGTCATGAGGACAAGGGAATACAAACAACGGTTTATCACCCGCAAGGAAACGGATCAATTGAAAGGATGCACGGGGTCCTGATGGATTTGATCCGATTGATGTGCACGACCATCACGACTTGGGATACAAAAATGAACGATATCGCCTTCACGTACAACGACAGCTTCCACACCTCGATTCAAGATACTCCGTTTAACGTCATGTTTATACACTCGTCCAAGTACCCGAGCGCTATTGAACAACTGGACACGTCAATGCTTCAACAAAGGTTTGACGAACTAAACTAGAAGCATTGAAGCAAACTCTATCAGGCCAGGCATCATTTGATGTTAGCGTCGGAGAAAAATCAGAAATACGTCGACAGTGATGACGTAACCCGATGAAAGGATCGGATCCTCGTTCGAAATAGGGCGCCCTCACATGGGCTATCCATCAAGTAGCTTGGACCCTATCAGGTGATGAGCGTGAATCACGAAAAAAAACAATGTGGTTTATCGCCTCCCCACCAAGCTAGGGTCACGAGTTCGCATGGCCCATCCAGGAACCCGAAACTCTTCCAGAAGCACTTCCAGGACAATGATCCAACCTCGGAAAGTCCGCGGCTGATAAAAAGAATTGACCTATCCGGGAAACAATCCCGTGTCGTTCATGGATAAACTGGGCCGAGAAATCAGACCGAAAACATTCATGATTATTTTCCTAGATGGAGTACAGACGAGAAAACGGACCTACTACCACTACATTTGAGCCTAATTCAAGAAGAACTGGACGAAGTATTCCTCTACTTCGAGACCTGGTGACTTATATACGCCATCGACCTGATGCAGACGTACTCAGCATTTGAGGCCCTTTCCAGCCGAGTTTCCCAAACCGACAGCTTGGTCACAGGGACCCATACGGTCTCGGAAGCCCCTGACGTCGAGCATGTGTCACCAGCAACCGACGCCTGGTATGCCTTAACGCTGGAAGGATATTACACTTTAAGGTGGAACATTGAAATTCTCGACACCCTATTCCACTATCCGCCCCTGTCACCACGGAAGGAGAGAGGAATCCTTAATGTCGTTGGAACGGTCGACAAATTCTTGTGGGGAACCCCCGACAACGCGGACCTCCGGACCATACACGCCAACATCGCTAACCTCATCAACGCCACCAATGAAATCAATAAGGTCGTCAAACAACAAACGTATATAATGGAGAAAACGATCGCTTCCATCTCCAAGAACAAGAATGAACTTGGGCGACTTCTCGGAAGAATAGAGTATGCTGTCAACAACGTACGCACAGCCGTCAACGAAATTAGAAAAGAAATGAATTTCAACGAAATAATACATCGCCTGGGAATAGAAATTCGAGAACTAAACTACGTTCTCTGAACGGTAATAACAGCCCATGAAATGGGAAAATACGGCATCGTCCAACCCACTCTGCTGACTCCCGAGAATCTCGCTAGAGGGACGAAGACATTTCAGGACGTCCGAGGAAGACAGCCTCTCCCAGGCCTGGAAAACGATTACCAAAGACGATCGATCTATCGGAGGTTTCCATCATGTCTCGCAATCAACACCTGATTTACATCATCAAAATCCCGTTTGTCGACGAGAAACCGTAGAAAATAGTGTTGAACACGCCGGTCCCTATGGCCGTCAACAACACCTACGTAACCTTCAACCCCACGTTCGCTGAATGAATCTCGCGAACAATTGGTACCAAAACGATGGTTCGACGCTTCGACGCAGAAGCCATGAGAACAGCATGAAACATCAACGTTGCTCCCTACGAGGGAATTGGATACGAGGTGGATTCTTACGCGCTCTGTGAATCAGAAATAGCCTGTAGCGTAACCGGGGACACGGACGACTGCCACCTCGCCGCATTCCGCTTAAAGAACTCAGAGTGATAAACACCAAGACCGCGCAGATCGTTATACCACCGGAAACAGAGAAGGACTTTCCTATCACAATCAATTGTGGAACGAAAACGGAGACTTACAGCATCCGAAACCATCGCTCTTACGAACAGCCGACGGATGCGAAATATTGACGACCTACTCACGGTTCGTCCTGCTCACGTCTTTAGAAGAATCGATCCTTGAATCCTCATCGGAGGGTCAATGACTGCGATGTGGAAATTTGGGACAATAACATGGTGATTTCAAGTTTGGTGTAGGAATACCACCATGCAGCAGGTCAAGGCCGGGCGGCGATTGGCCAGGTCTAAAGGACGGACCAGAAGCTGTTCTCGCGCACCTTGAGACCGAGGGACGGGGACGTACCTCAGTTTACTGGTGTTAGCAATGACGAACGCTCCCCGTTCGAGTTGCTGACCGCCGACGTCTTTATCCCAGGCCCTCGCGAGAAGAACCCGGCCAGCATGGCCTGACCTTATCAGCGGCTAGAGCCCGAAGCGCGGCCCTTTACGAGGGTCCTATCTTTTCTATGTATTTTCCTTCAGCAAATACGGTTTCCGGAGTGTCTCGCTGTCGCCATCGCCAACGGAATTGTCGAGGAATGCGTCCGGCTTGACTCGACGCTTTCCCACGCTGAAGCTCCGAAAGGAAAATAGTAGATAAGGACAACCCGTGGTTCCCAAAAAAATCCTGCTCTTGGAGGGGCTGCGGGAAAGACACCAAGAGCTCGATCGGCGGAGACCAGGCAGTCAGTACTGGACAAAGACGAGAACAAGAGGGACGACTTTGTACGACTCCTCCGTAATTCTCAAAAAAGTAGACCACGTGATCACCGACGATACGCTGCGAATAGTAGAGTAGGAGCGCATCCAACCTATCGATTTATACTTATTCGGGTTTTTTTTTGTATTTCAATTTATTGTGCCAATAAATTACGGATAATTGATTAAAATCTCTTATCACCTCGTACCAGTTATTCGACTAACTATTCTAGTTAGTCTGGCGATCCCACTACCGATCCCAGTCGTTTCGAGCAACTTTTTGTCCGGCCGACACTGTATTTCGGCAAATAATTGTATATTCATAATGTATATTTTTATATTTCTTCTAAATATATGGGTAATTCGATGAAAGTTTATATTAAAATATATATTGTTCATATTAAAATATATTTTCGCGGCAAAAAGTTATCTATTTTTATATATATTGCGCTTTCGTCGTTCTCTCCCTCTTTCCCCTTCACTCCCTCCCGCTGACACTCTCTCTTCCTGCTTCATTAAGGTAGTACGTGCACAAACCTCCTCATTAGAAAAAAAATGTCTATTTTGTATGTTGTAGTAGAGACATAAAAAATGATGTCCGCGAAAACTCTGCAGGCTTTACCGGCTAAATACAATAGTAATTAATTCACGAAATCAATGCATTTAACCCGCACCATATAGGGAAGCCGTGCGGATCGAACTTTGGAACGGAAATAATAATAGTTCCCGGTTAGATAAGAGCTATGCAAAAAGCAACGAATAACAAGAAAACTGTCGCGGTCACGTCTGTTCAATAAAACATATAGGTTACGGGACATTTCGAGCAAATATCATTGATTCAGTCGACTGATTTTTGCGTTCGCTAGCCGCGTCTGCCATCTCTCTTGTTACAATATGCACATTACACATACACTACAACACATGATTACACATACGGTAAATACATGCTTGACATGTATCGAAAGCGCCTGAATACAGCGTCGCCACGGATATTGCCAGAATTATGAAATGGCGGCCTGCGACAACTCAAGTAAAATCTGATTACGATTTTACTTCACTTAGCAAACTATAATACAAACAGTTATCACATGCATTTCTCAAATAATTATTTTCTGTATCATGTTTATTTTTACACCCAAATACATTATATTTTTTTTTTTTCAGATTCGATAATTTATAGATTTTCTGTTGACTAGGCTATCCGCTAGTACTACCTTAAATATCTTTCTCTTCTTTGTTGCCTTCTTATCTTTGGGACAACCCTATGGCCAATACGAATGAATCATAAAAACATATTTTTGGCCATATTTGACTATTTTCGGACTGTCGTAGGCTCGGCACTGGATTTTTTCCTCAACGCGATCTGGAACACCCTTTCTTTTGCACACACTCATTCCCCATTGTTTGGCCTAAATTTAATATATTCAGAAAATCATAAACTTTTTATTTAATTTTAAAAAATGCATTTTGCTTTGTTCTTCCCATCTACATTGTTACGCTGCGGTGATTGGTCCCTATGGTCTTCCTCTCGCTCTCTCCTTTTCCTCGCGAAGTATCTCTTACATGTTTTACTTATATATTAAAGTGGGCCAAAAACGTCTAACATTCGAACATGTTTCGATACCATGTATATGTGCTATTTTTTATATATAGATATGGATCATTCCTACGCGGTGGTGAATTTCCTCAAGAAAAAAAGGGGGGGAAAATGCATCAATATTGTCCCATCGTTCTGGCTCACATAAGCCAAAAACGGACTTCATCGACGCCTTACTCATTGAAGAGAGAAGAGAACGTATCGATGTTGGCATAAGCAAGGAAATCCCCAGATTCAACATGGTCAACATTTGAAGTAACCATTATAACATTTGCTGGTGAGTTCTAAACCCATAAAAAAATATTGGGAAGCTAGGTTGTTTATAAACTTGTTTTGTAAACTTTTTTGCATAAATAAATCGTAAAAAATAGTAGTTAGATATTTCGTAAAAATAGATTTAAAAAACTAAAGATATACAAATGAAAATAAAAACTTACATATAAGGTATTCCACACCAAATCAGCCATTTCCAAACCTTACATTTTTATTTTTGTCTCAACATTGTTTTCCTTTATTATTCCTATTGAAAGAACCTCTCTTGAATTTTTCCGAATTTTTTGTACATCCACAAATGAAATATGATTTTTTTTTCAATCATTTATAATTTGCCGAAAAATTTACCAAATTTAGCTTATTTTTTCCTTAAATTGTTGGTTTTAACTGTACTTTTCGAACGCGATAATTAAAAAATATATTCATAAATGTCTTTACGACCTTTATAATAAATTAAGCTTAAAGAATAAAATCTATGATTTGAAGATAATTAGAGATTTTGATTTTTCTCAACTAAATTCTCAAAAAAACTTTTCCTTCTTTTTGTTCTTCTCAAAAAAACTTTTCCTTCTTTTTGTTCGTAATTAGAAATTTTGGTTTCTTCTCTCTAGTGAATTTAGTGTTATTTTCACAGTCAGATAATGCAGAATTATGACTTTCCGATTCTGACAATGTTCTCCTCTGGTTAAATTGTGATTCACAGCTGTTTTATAGTGAACTAAATTGACTAGAAAACACAAAACACTTTCCAAAATACAAAAAAATAATAGAAGAAAAAGTGTAGCCACGATAGAACTGGTTAATTTGGTAAGTTTTTTTGAGAATTAGAAAAAATCGAAATGTCGCCACCTCCAAATTATCGATTTTATTATTTAAACTGAATGAAAGTAATAAAGACATTTATTAATTTTTTTTATTATTCCATCCGAAAAGCACGGTAAAAAACCAACAATTGATTTTTAAAAAAGCTTATCTTGGTCCATTTTTCGACGACTTATAGACGATTGAGAAAGAAATCGTACCTCATTAGTAGATAGAAAAAAAAATGTTAATCGAGAGAGGTTCTTTCAACTGGTATAACGACTGCAAAAATGTTGAGCAAAAAAGGTGAGGTTCGGAAGTGGCTGATTTAGCGTGGAATGCCCGACATGGTATCCTTCTATTTTTTTTATTGGTTTTTTCCTTAGGTACACGCTTTTCGCGTTTGTTACCTATTATTCTTCCCCACATTATAACCGTTCTTTCCTCTACTGTTTTACTTCCTTTTTTCTCCATCTTCCTCTCTGTTCCCCCCTCTTGCGGCCGCAGCCGACTTCCCCCTCCGTATTATATTCATCATGACATTTTCTGTCATGGGTATAGGGAAACTGCGGAAAACCTATACCAATACAGCCGGTCGTCGAATTCGCCCCCCGGTCGTGGAACTAGTCTTATTTCGCCGCGAAATGCCGAAGAAAAACATTTCACGATGAAATGTACGCGACCGGGATTCGAACTCGGGACCTCCCGGTCCGCTGGTTTAGTGGCGAGCACGCTAACCACTAGACCATCGCACCGGTTGACATGGTATCCTTCTATTTTTTGGAAATTAAAATCTTACTTCACAAGAAGTTGGATTCTTTTTTTTTTTTTTTTTTCATTTTATCTGTCATAGGAATCTTTGCAAATTCAGAACATTTTGGGTTTCATTTTTTTTTACGTTTGAATGTTCCAAATGTTGCGACAGCAGCTTGCGAGCTCTAGTTATCTGCGAGGGAGCGAAAATAGGGTTTCAGTTTTCTTTTAATCTTGTAAATATTTACATAGTCTCCGCAGATCAGATTCGAGAAAACAAAATCAAAGTGTTCTCGAAGAAGAAGCATCATACAGCCCGATAAATTGCAATCGAATGCAGATTTAAGTGGTGAGTTTCAAAATACCGTTTAATAATAATAATTTAATGATAATTTATTCAATGATTTTCATTTTTCTATACCAACACTTTTATTTTCACAACAATATTGACGTGATAACGTCTTATAATTCGATGGAGCCGGCTGCACGCACGAAAAAGCATGACTCATCGCCGTTACCTCGCTCTGAGGCGTTCCATTTAAGGCTTGAAGTGTAAGCGAGAGCGCGGAACGAGCGACAAAGAGGTACAATCGGGCTCCGCGTTCGGCAGCGTTCGGCAGCGTTCGACATTTGTCTCTCTCCTACTTGAGTGATGGCCTCTGTACACTGCGAGCGACGAGCGACGAGCGATCAGCGATATCCAATGGCAACGTCACTCTCATAGAGCATTTCCGTCATACTCGAGCTCTCATTGGATATCGCTCATCGCTTGTCGCCCATCGCGCGCAGTGTGCAGAAGCCATGAGCGATGCGTCTGCGTGGACAGCTGCTATACAATAATACATGTACATGTTTTCGTCAAGTATGAAGTGCAGTGAAAAGTGAATGTGGTGTGAATTGTTTATAGCAACGATAATTGCGGCGATAAAGGTAATGATTCTTTCGATATTAAATATATGTTCGGTGATATATTGTCGAATATTCGTGCTTTCATCATTAAAATAAATAGCATCGGTCCGCTAGTGCAGCGATTGTAGGTTATGCTATAATTGACAAAACTATAACAATAAGTTAACAGAACTATTTCACGATGAGTAAAAATCAATTGCTTTACTATTCGATCGAAATAATTATCGAGCGTAGCTATGATTTCAAAAAATTAAAACATAAATGTTAAATCTTCCACATACCATAACAACGTGTCTGAAATGACAGGTTGGACCAGCCAGCCGTCAAAGGGAACATATTTCTCCTATATCAAACACATTGCGGCGGGCTTTTTAAAAGCTAGAGTTACAAAAATTTTAATGATGTTTCCAATTTTTAAATTTTAAATTTAAGATTTATGAACAATAATTTAATCACAGTTTATTCTTATAATAAATTATTCAAAATGATTACTTTTTTACAACAAATTACAATTAAATTTGCAAAAATAATTAAGTAACTAATTAAACAACAACTTTTATTCAGTTCACTTGCTGAAAGAAATAATGTCAATACAAAATTTATTATTATAAAATAATAAAATCAAAAATTAAATTTTAACAGTCGAGTAGAAATTTAAACAATAAATTTTATTCAAGTATTTTGTAAATTTAAAATGATTTTCTGAACGAAGAATTTTATGAAAAAATAAAAGTTGTAAAACAATTGCTCAAACACATTCATACTTGTAAAAAATATGTACATTGTAAAAAAAATAAATAAAAATTGACATAATTGTATTTATGCGTACAAATAAATGTAACTTGATCAATTCAATTGTGATTTCCATTTACCTCCTTCTCTATATCCATACAAAATATCTATCAAACAAACAAAATTAAAATTTTCTTTTGAAAAATGAAACCTTTCCATTAGTATTTTCTTATGACGTTGTCACGTTCAACTATCGTCAGTAAACCGACTTTTTTTTATCGCGAATATTTATATTTGATGTTATGATGTTCTTGTAAAATGATATTTGCACGTTGTTTTGCCGCTGAACTTCAAACTTTTGGTTTTGGAACAAAAATGATTGAAAAAATTCCTAGAAATATAAAAAAATCTTATCTATTAGATGATGTGAAGGAAGTTTAGGATTAATTTTCTTGAAATTTGGATATGTTAGAAAGCACCGAAAAGTAAGCGATACTTATTTTTTATCGGCGGAAAAACGGTTTTAAGGGGTGAAACGAACCCTCGAAAATAGGGCTATGTTTCGATTTTCGTCGATAACGTTATCGTTCTCATCTCCAATGTATAGTGGACAAAAAAATAAACATTGTTGCAATTTTATTTTTTTTAATATCTTGTACCGTTAAAACGTTATCGACGAAAAACGAAAAACATCCCCATTTTTGAGAGTGCATTTCAGCCCTGAAAACCGTTCTTCCGCCTACAATAAAAATACGTATCGCTTACTCTTCGGTGCTTTATGACATTTGCAAATTTCAACAAAATCGAAGGGTGTCACCTGAGGGATGTTCCTCGTTAGGAACAGAGTATCGGTTTTGAAATTATGCGTATGTCCTGGTACTGAATGGTATTTTATCGCCATTGAAAGGAGGATTCACGTGCGCATGGGAAATATTCAAGATCTCAGTCTCGCGAGAGCAACGTTTCTCATTTATCATGGCGCGTGTGTTTCGTTGTTGTACATTACATTATTGTACGCCTATTCTTATTTCGTGTTAGTATGTCGGCGAATGAGGATTTCGTATTTATGCGTAACACGTATTTGGTGCTAGTACATGCTATGAATAAAAAAAGAGGTGACCCATGCATAGCAGCTGGGATGTAACACAGCAAAGAGGCCTAATAGGCGGCGATTGCTGCGAGCCGTGTGTATGAGTGCACATTCACCATACAGGATCGCTGCCAGTGGGGAAACTGATGCATTAAATTTTCAGGATTGTCGATAATATTTTCAGCGTATTTGGTACAATACGCCTAGTTTTACGTCAAAAACTTTGAATACTAACTTCTCTCCGTCATTTTCTTATAAAATCAATTCGAACATCGCTCAAAGTGTGTTTTTATACTTTCGAGAGCACGACGCCTTAAATCGTTCACGAGTTCGGTGCGTCAGTTAGTAATTCACAACTTATCGTATGGTAAGTACAACATTTTTTTCGGAATTCGGTATAATGTCAACGGTCAGGCTCTTTATGCAAAAATATCGCATGTACACAATAAATTTCATCGCAATTAATTGCATCGTTTGGTCGAAATAGCGGAAAAAAAATTCGAAACGGTCGTGGCATCCATGGCCTCAAGAGCCAAAGACCGTACCGCGATCTCGTATATCCTCTATACTTTTCTTGTTAATTTTCAAACTTCGTCCTAATATCATATACAAATCTCAAAATATCTCAAAGGGATAAAGGTTTAGGAAAAAAATCTTCAACACAAAACCGATGTACGATTTTAGAGTCGGGCCAACCTTGGAGTAATGATGATTGCCTGAGTTAGAACGGCGGTCCGACTCTATTCACCAACGCAGGTTCAGCGTCCAGTAAACGCCGGGATGATAACATCGGCCCAACGTTGCACCCAAGCGTTGGGCCGCAACAGATAATCAATATTGGCCCTTCGTTGATTGCAGCATCGGCCTTACGTCGATTGCGGCATCGACCCTATGTCGATAACAGCGCCGGGCCTACGTTGATTGCTACATCAATCCTACGTCGATTGCAGCGTCAGCCAATCGCTGATTTGCGACGGCAAATTCTTTTTAACCCGATTTTTGAAAAGTTTTTTCCAGACTAGATGGAGTTTTATTAATTTCAAGATTGCGTTATTCAATCGACGCGTTGGAATTTCAGCATATTTCCATTGTTCGAAAACTTCTTACATCCTTTCGTGTGCACTTCGACGTATGGTCAGTTTTTCTCTGTTATGTTTGTAAAAGAACAAACTCAAAACTTTCCGATTTGACGGTAAATGACGGGTACTTATTTTCGGAATTTCCTTGCCGATTAGCCAAATTGTGTTGTCTTCGTTTTTCCGAGCCATTGTTTAAAATTGTCATTAATTGAGCCACGTTGAAAAAAAACAACACCACTTACAAATGCGCTGCGCCAATACAAAATGGCGCTGCGGATGCGCAGTGACATGCGCAGTGGTATGCGCAGTGGCATGCGCGATGTTATGCACAGTGGCTGGGAAGAAATATAAATGAGTTTGAAGATAATATAAGTGTAGCATTTTGAAAATGTAAATACATGATTTATGAATAAAAGCTTATAATTTAATTTTTCGTAAAAAGTGCGAAATGTTAATGCGTATAAATAAATCTACATGAATAACGAGAGTAGTATAGGCGCCATTATTGATCTACCTGGATTTGAATTGTGAATATTGCAATTTTTTAAAATTGTTAGAGTTTATTTTTGTTACGAAATAGCTGCTGGATGTGATTTTTATCCGTAACCCGAAGCCATAACTATGCTTAAATGCAATACGTTCGTTAAAAAAATTCAAATACAAAAAAGTCGAGATAGCCACCTCTAAAAATTGAGTGACCGCGCCCATCTTTTTTGAGAAATTTTCGTTTATTAGTGCCCAACAATAGCACGAGAATCCAGAAGGAAAAAAAATAATTTTTTTTTTTTGAATCAGTCTAATATACATATATACATATAAATATATATATATATATATATATATATATATATATATATATATATATATATATATATACATATATATATACACATATATATATGTATGTATATGTTGTGACGTGATAAATTGGTCACCCCCGCCTGGAGCGCGGGGTCGAGATGTCCCTCCGGCTCGAGGCCAATTAGTCCAGTCAAAAGTGGCCAAAGTCGCACATTTTTGCGACCGCTTAGTGAAACATGTATTCTTATGTTAATCGACCCGGGGAATCTGAATTTCTAGGAATTTTAACCATTAACAGTGAAGAAACGGGTTAAAAACCGAAAAATATGCATTATTTCGAGAACGAGGAGGAAATCGCAAAAAAGTTTCGAACAAAAGTTGTAGAATGGAAGATTTTACCTCGTAGGTGTGTACGATTTTTTTCTCTATCTCCAATAGTTTCGCCGTGAAATTTAAAAAACCAATTCACACTAATACTATCATCGCGCGTGAGACGAAATCGAGGAGATTGACGACCACTGAACTGGTACCTAACCGCACGTTACCCTCTTGCCGGCACCCTGCACGCGTTTGGGTCGAAGGTCTCCGAAGTTTGGTCGGGTATCTTCGGCAGCGTAGTATATATAGCTAAGCGGCGGGATTGTGAAAACTCTGCTACCGGCTGTATTTCCTTTCGCACGATATCCATCGAGACTATATATAGTTTTTTCGCCTGACAGCTCTCTGGCTCGACGGTGCGGACTGAACCAGAAAATAAGCGACCTGCATTCTCGAAATTACGTTGTATATGAATTTGTCAATTATATAAATAAAACATTAATGTACCAAAATATTTTTTTTTAATTTATGATAAGGAATAAAAATTAATATGCATAGGAGGCATTCCACGCCATTTCACCTAGCCCGTGACCCCGACCATGTTTGATTTACCTGATTTTTTTGTTGTAAAATTGTACCTCATGAAAGGTATATTCACACCAATTTTTATATTTTTATCTCTTCTCTTTTAAACGCTGATAACTCCTGAACTAATTGAAATATCGACAAATGTCGGTATATATTCTTCTTCACTTTAAAGCATACTTTCGTTAAAAAATATGAAAAATCATCAATTATCAATGTCAAGGTTTTTTGCTGCTAAAGTGAAAACTATATTTTTATAAAATTGATTAACTTTTTTTTAAGTCTAAAATACAGTGTCCTCTCTGTGATTTTTAAGACTAGTCTCATCGTAAGCTCTATTAATCTTCTTGTGATTTCCAATTCGGCTTCGATGGGCCTAAAACGTTTTCTTTTTAATTTGTGCTGAATGAAACGAAAAAAAAATGTTTTTCTATTCAAAATTATGTTGACGAAAAAAATCTTTTTCAAAAACAATTTCGAATCCAAAATATTTTCAAAAATGATTTTGAATAAAAAATCTTCAAACGAACCCAAAAAATAAAGATTTCCGTTAAATTCCGCGCAAATAAAAAACAAACCGTCTCTCGCCTCCCGCAGCCGAATTGGAAATTACAAGATCATTAATAGCATTATTGGAGATTAAAATGATAAAAATCTTCTCAAAAAATATAATTCATTCGAAAAAATATTGACATTGATAATTGATAATTTTTTCATCTTTTTTAACGAAAGTATCTTTCAAAATGAAAGAGAAACATATATCGACATTTGTCGATATCTCAATTACTTCAGGAGTTTTCAGCGTTTAAACATTTCCAAGACTTCCGAATTTGACATTTTTTTGGAAAATTATAACTCCCAAAAGAGAAGAGATAAAAATCTAGAGAATTGGTGTGGATATTCCTTTCATGGGGTACAATTTGACAACAAAAAAAATCAGGAAAAAAACGGTCGGGGTCCCGGGCTAGGTAAAATGGTGTGGAATGCCACATATACACTTATTATTACTAATAATTTGTGGGGAAAAATGGAAATACTACAACCAAGACGTAGGAAGGTTTTTTACATTTGAAAATTAAACATTCATTTTTCAAGTCAAAGTACGTATAATGGTATTGGACGCATAAATCATTTAAACACGACACAAAAATAAACATTTTTACATAAAAAAATTGAAGTATTATCGTGGAGCCGCGATTTCGTAGGTTCTTTTTGGTAAAAGTTTCATAATGGTAACCATCGTACCTCCAACGTTTTTTAATTGAACAAAAGAGCAAATAATCATCGGGTACGTAATAAACGTTTTTCCCGAGCTGATACCATTTTCTTTAACGATAATCACTTTTATTAAAAAAAAAAAATTTTGCTTGTAAGATCGGCTTTGTTTTTTGCTGGAGAAGTATAATGGGCAACAATGCTAGACACGCTTTCATATTTTTATAATTCGAACATTTTTTTGTTTCTTTTCTGAATAAAATATCTTGCAGCTACGACGTTTACCGTGGAGGCATTTTTATTAAGCATCTCCTGCATACCGCGCATCTACTGTTCTCTGATGGTATTATTACTAAAATGTATCGTACGGGCGATCGATTAATATAACATCTCCTCTGTCTCGAGATCATCCTGATCTTCCTCCAGCCATGTAACATCGTGTTGATATTTTTGTGCCTTGTCTTCTGCTATGTTAAACACGTCCAGCTCCTCGTCTACGTTGTCTTCTGCCGAGAAGTCCGGCCTTACAGCGGGGACATTTTTGCATCGCAGACCATTGCAGTGTTTGCAGAACTTTGAGCATGTCATCCCAGATTTTTTACAGCTGCAACGAGCAGTGACACAATCTGTCGTACAGCCACAGGACACCTTTACCAACAAAAGAATTATACATACAAATGAAAATTTCGATCTCAATCGAGACATTGCAATGAACATTAAATTTCCGTATCATATTACGGAGAGAATTGTTATTGAAAAATGATTGTGCAGTAGTGGAAAAGGAAGCAACCTCATTTTTTCGATTGTAAACTAAACAAAATCCATATTTTCATAAAAAGTAAAGTAAATATCTTTATTATACACGAGATTTCATTTTATTTCGTAACGATAATAGCACAGTAATTTGTAACGATAATAGCACAGTAATTTTTCCACTAGAATTTCCTTTGTGAATACATTATAAACGTTAACATTTTTTTAAATAGTATATATTAGCCAGTTAGTAGCCTCGAAATAAGCGAGATTAAGATACTCTATGTATTTTTGATTGCAAATTCTCGTTTGAACAAGGTACCTTGCAGTAAATAATATATAATAGGATCAGTGCTTTTGAAAGAATGCTCGATGTTAATTTCAATGAAGTATCATGTAAATAAAATACTGCACCGCATGTGGTGTTAAAAAAATATATACATTATTATATACATTATATATATATATATAATGTATATAAAATAATCCGCAATAGTATAATTTCTTTTCACAAAATACTTTGCCGTCAAAATAACGTGAAAATATTTCGGGTTACAATATTACATTTTCGACATTATTTGCACCCTCTCCATTTGCTCAGTGTCAGGCTATAGCACTCGTTTACCTGGTGTGAGCTGACCTTAAAAGCAACACTCCTAATTAACCGTTTTCCGACGCTAAATAGCATTTTTATTGTAACCCGAAATATTTTCACGTTATTTTGACGGTAAAGTATTTTGTGAAAAGAAATTGTACTATTACAAATTATTATTATTATTATATACATATTTATATACGTTACATATATCGATTCGGGATGTGGATTGGAGAAAATGGAGGGAAATGTAAAAAGGGAGAAAATCCCTGTACATGGAAGCTAAAATTGGCGCAGCGTTCGCCGTAGCAGATACTATAATCTAGTACTTGTCATAGCCGATTTTGAAAATATCGATTTATGATAAAATGGTTTGAACGTAAATAGTGATTTTTGGGCCAAAATTAGTTATTACGTTACATATATATAAATATGTAACGTATATAAATATGTATCCACAATTTTGAGTATTTGGGTTATTATAATATTATAAATAAATTTATGTACTGTGCATAATGATTGTAAGTTTCAGTAATAAAAAATAAAAAAAACCACGGAGAAGGATCGAACACGCGCCGTTCGGGTGGTACTTCGGCACTCTGCCCCTGAGCTACGGGGCTCTTCGAAATGCAAAAGTAACGGACAGAGTACACCCGTTGCGCAATATTCTTTACATTTTTTCGGCTTACAATTCTGTGTCGCGACAATTAGATATCCTTTGACTATCCTACACTAGTGGTGCTATTAATTCCAGACAAACCTGAGCTGAATCCGTAACCCACAGTTGGTGTCCCCTTGTAAGTTTAAGAATTGACTTTTGAATCAAATACTTCAATTCCAGTAATTTATCGATGAGTAAAATGAATATTTAATAAGCCAGTGTGCTTTCATTTCATTTTGAAACGATTAATTAATAAGCAAACTGCTCTGGTTTTAAATAGGTGTATGGGTATTAAAGCATAATCTAACTTCAACTTACCTATAATTTCCCTGGCTCCAAGTGCACAAATTTATGTATATATACACATTCAATAATTTAATAAATCCGTAGCACTTTTATTTAAAAAGGTACTTTTCTGTTCGTCGCTTTAATTGATTGACGCTCTGCTGTGATACGAGATACACCACGCCACGCCACCAAATGACGCCAAAAAAGACGCTCCGCTCCAACAACATGCTCTATTCCCGCATATTTTTATTTCAGTGTACAAAATATTAGCGGGTAACGAATTTGTAATTTTCGATGCCCTACCTAACATTACCCCGCCGAAGACACCTGATTGGTCCCGGGGACTCTCGAGCCAGGTTGATGGTTGTCGCGCCACGCCGGCGAGAGGGGAAGCCGCTAACGCACCTCTGGGCTGCCGAAAATACCCGATCGAACGTCGGGGACCCCCGAACGAAGCGCGGTAACGGCCGTGCGAGAGCGAAAGAGAGAGGAGATGCCAGCGATGCTCATCCCTCTCGATTTCGTCACGTCCGTGTGCCTCGCGCGTTGATGGTATTGGTGTGAATTTGTTTTTCAATTTTACGGCTAAAGTATGGGAGATAGAGAAAAAACATCATATACATCTACGAGGTGAAACCTTCCATTCTACAACTTTTGTTCGAAACTTTTTTGCGATTTCCTCCTCGTTCTCGAAATAATGCATATTTTTTGGTTTTTAACCCGTTTCTTCACTGTTAATAGTTAAAATTCCTAGAAATTCGGATTCCCCGGGTCGATTAACATAAGAATATATATTTCACTAAGCGGTCGCAAAAATTTGCGACTTTGGCCACTTTTGACTGGACTAAATACCGAGACCACGACGAGCTTCCATGGGGTCACCTGACCGAATTTATTACCGATTGTTAACCCCGCCCGTTCGCTTTTTTTTTTATGTATCCACTGCGGTCTCCCGCGAGCGCGAGAGAGAGAGGGCAAGGTTCGGTAGACAGTCGCGCCATCGGAAGCGAGCGCGGCACGAACGTCAAGCTGAGGCGGAGAGGAACACCGGACGCCGGAGAGAACGAAGCGTCGCGAGAGTTGCGAAAGCGCCCCAATTAAACCAGACGATATGAGACGGCGAGCGCATACCCGCTCCTCCCCCGTCTACATGCACGTCGTAGTCTCACCGCCCCGTTCGATCGTGTCGCATAACGAGTCGTCCACGCACGATCTGGCTCGCGATCATTGAGCCTAATTCGTATTCGCGCGCGCTATTCCCGTGGCGTGACACCGAAACGCGCGCGCCCGCCCTCTATAGCGGGGGCCACGTGACCCGCGTAAGGGAGAGAGCCGGCACGTTGGCCCGCGTGCCGGAGAGGGCAGTTTCCTGCGAGGTGTCGAGCCGGACGGATGTGGACGAATAGAGTCTCGCGGTCCAGCCCATAAAACTCCGGGTAGGCCAAGCCGCGCTTTCTCGTACCAGCTCGGTGGCTGTTGACCGCAGAATCGATCCTCGATCTCGGTGCCATCGCGGCCGCTGCCTTTTTAGTCCAGTCGAAATAGGATTGGAATTAATTCGGGGCTTCGATTTCCTTCTTTTATACTTAGGGAGGGGGGGGGGGGGGATGGTTGGTAGTGTAAATATCGATTTTCGGGAAAATCCCCCCGGTGCGTTTGCCGCCATCTTGATTTAAAGAGGGATTTTTTTTTGTTTTTCGAATAACTCGCTTATTTTCAGCCTTAGAGTGAAAATAATGGTATTCAAAGTTGTGGGGAATGTGATTCCCCACAAGTACCATTTTTACCCGAGGATCAATATTTTCGGACTAATACTTAATTTAGGGGTGAACTTTTTATTTATGTTCAGTTATTTCGTTTATTATCAAGTTTATCGTAAAATTGGTAATGAATAGCCAGGCAGGGAATTTTATTTCCTTCAGTTTTGGTTATTAGCATTTTTACCCTAGGATCAATTTTTTCGGACTTATACTTAATTTAGGGGTGAACTTTTTATTTATGTTCAGTTATTTCGTTTATTATCAAGTTTATGGTAAAAATGGTAATGGATAATCAGGTAGGGAATTTTATTTGCTTCAACTTTGTTTATTACCATTTTTACCCTACGACCCTACGATTAAAAGAACTAATCAGGTGTTAAAATCCACAGGTTTCTACTTGCTGGAATGGCTCTTCGCGACGAGAGAACACATCCAAAGTCGAAGAAATTTGAATTACGTACGGTTATCCATAACTATTTTTATGACAAATTCAATAATAAATTGAAGAAAAAGATGAAAAAAATTACACCCCTATTTTAATTATAACTCCTAAATCATTGATCCTAGGGTAAAAATGGTATTAACGAAAGTTGAAGAAAATAAAATTTCCTACCCGATTATTTATTGCCTCTTTTACGATAAACTTGATAGTAAACGAAATAACTAAACATAAAAAAATTTCACCCCTAAATTAAGTATAAGTCTGAAAATATTGATCCGAGAGCAAAAATGCTAATAACCAAAGTTGACGGAAATAGGATTGCCTACGTGATTATTTATTACCATTTTTACAATAAACTTGCTAATAAACGAGATAATTAACAAAAAAACGTTTTTTACCTCTATTTGCAGTGTAACTCTATAAATATCGATCCTAGGATTAAAACTATAATCACCAACTTTGTGGGGAATTACATTTCCCACAACTTTTGATATGATCATTTTCACTCTAAGGTTGAAAATAAGCGAGTTATTCGAAAAACAAAAAATCCCTCTTTCAATCAAGATGGCGGCAAACGCACCGGGGGGATTTTCCTGAAAATCGAGATTTACACTACCACCCCCCCCCCCCCCCTCATAAGTATAAAAAAATAAAATCGAAGCCCCGAATTAATTCCAGGTGAACCGAATTTTAGACCTATCTCGACTGGACTATTTCGCGTTATTTTAAAGAATTCCGGTGGGTGGGTCGAGTTAGCGTGTCCCGCCGAGGAATTCGCGCCGTGGTCGCGCGCGGCAAGGCTCGTCTTTCGCGTCGGGCGAGTTCCCGAATATCGTAGCTATCGCGTGTTCGTGTGCGAGTGTGTATCGGGAGCGTGATTCCCGTCGACAATCCTCCGAATCCGCGGTCGGACCTGAGAGGGTTCGGAGATAACAATCGTTTACAAAGTTTGGGAGCCTCTAAGCGGAGAGTTGGTCTCCCGCCATTTAGCAGGACGCGAGCTCGAACCCGTGCGGAGTCGCGACAGCTTGGCCCGGTATAGCGGGTGTTTCCGTCCCGTATCGGATAGTCCTGGTTCTACCGCGGGGGACGGTCATCGATTCGGGAATCCCGTGAGGGTATGACGGCCGGGTAACCGAGTAGCGGGGGGCCGGTTTTTGCGTTCAAAAAGTGGTTTATAGGGAAGTGAGAGGAGAGGCCGATACGAGCTCGCGGTAAAGTGTCAGTGAGTGCAGGTCCCGGTCGCGTGTGCGTGTGAGAGTATCCGTCCTAGTCAACTTACCGCGTCGTCTCGTTTCGGGAATATTTTGTTTGTCGTGCCATTTTGTTTTATAAAGCGAAATAGAAGATCGCAAGACGAATTTTATACTCGAGTCGGGCGTTATCATTTCTTTTCCCTCCCATGACAGTGTTCGTGTACCGCACTCCCCCCCTCTACCATTTTCCTAGGGCTGCGGCCAAACCGGGTATTCCCGTCCTCCCTCCCTCCATCCCGACGAGTCGATTTTCGGCTGGCGCCCTATAACAATAAATCGTCGGGAAAGACGAGGACGGGATTTTGTGGCCTCGTGGATATCCGAGTATCCATCTCTCTTTTCCCCTCGAAAAGTTGGTATATATATATATATATATATATATATATATAATTGCTCTCTCTCCATCCCCTATCATCCTCACACGCCTCTTTGACAGGCCAGCTCAATCAAATAGAAAAATGGTTGACTCTGCGAAAATTATATTTAACTAAAATTAAAAATAAATTAAATAGATCCGTTTTGTGGATTCAACTAAATTGTTTTTCTAACAGATGAAGCCGAATCATAGATTTATTAGGATTAAATAAAAGATTTAGTTGCTGGACAATATTAAAGATATTTTGATTTGAATAAATAAAAATATTTAAAATAAATAATTCCAATAATGGAATGCAATGGGAAAAAATTTATTCCACGAAAAATTTTGTTAATTCAAATGAACAAATTCAAATAGACGCGGGTAATTAATATCAATAGAATTTTTCAGTCAGTCACATGGACGCGCGAAAATTTAAATTGGCGCGAAGTAAAAAGATGTAATTTTCAAGCATTAGAAGCACACCAGTAGATTTCTATATGATTTGAAGAGTATTTTTCAAATTCATTGGTTATTATTTCTTATTAATTTTTTCATTTTTTCCTTTGTTGTCTAACTTTCAATGAAGAAGGGCTATGGCATATATTTTTTTAAGAATTAAAAAAAATACACATCTTGTCAGTCAGACCCGGAGCGTTCTACTCAAGTGTTCACTCGTTTCCCCAATTTGAATGTTCAGTATTATTGCTCTCATCGATTTTTAATTAATCCCAGAAATCATCAGGATTGTTTTCACACCGAAATACTACAAACATCGAAACTTAACCTTGCTGTAAAATGTTGATGCTCCCAACGTTGCGCGCTACATTATGCAGTTGAGGCGAATCTCAAACAGAAATACAAACAATACTACTGTTTTACGGTCAATCATCGGCCGAGCTCTGCAGCTACAAGCAATAGCCAACTACACCCGGGCGACGATTAGCCAGTGTTGTCTGAATCATGGTAGCCCGCGTCAGGTGAATTGTAGTGCCTAACGTCGACGCGACGATCGAACGAGAGTTTCGACAACTCTGGGCCATAGTCGCGTTGCGATCCTTGGCTGCCAATTCGTTGCCGCCTTATCGCCAAGCGTTGGCTGTACTCTGGGTCGGCAAGCGTTGGCCAACTACAACCGTGCGGCGATTAACCAGAGTCGGATGAAACGTGGTAGCCAGCATTGCACGAACTACCGAGCCTAACGTCAACGCGATGATCGAACACGGGTTTCGGCAACACTGGGTCGAAGTCGCATTCCGATCGTTGACTGCCGATTCGTCGCCGCTTAATAGCCAAGCATCGCTCGCGGGTTTCGCCCACGCTGGGCCACCATAGACCGTCGATCGTTTGCAGCAGACGAGCTGCCGCAATACAGCCAAGCGTCGGCCGTACTCGAAATGTTGGCTACTCGCACATGGGAAAGTCTTTTTCTTTTTAACTAACGATACTATAGGCAAAGTGTCATTCAACAACTCGCCGAGGGCAGTTTCAGTTGCCTTACTTTTTGCCTATGCCCTTTGCTATATATCGATAACGAAACAACACGCATGTGTGTGTTACCTTTCAAACGTGGAAGATGAACATTATTCGTTTGACGCTTTCTTCGTGAAGATTTACGGTGAGCACGCTCTATCGAATTCAACTCGTAAAGGTTAGTTTTGACAATTGAGCAATGATAATTTCGATGTGAGTGACAAATTTGTGTGAGTGCACTGGAAAATTTGAAAACACATTTGCCAGCGTTACTCGATGAAGATCTATGTCCATCACTCGAAGGGTGTCATAAGATCTGAATGTTTTATAGACCCACTATTAGAAAACGTCTGCATGCAATGGGAATAGTCCAAAAAGAACGAAGTTAGGGTCCACACAAATCAGTAGGGAGAAAGACATCGAAATCAGCTTTGTCACGAGCGAGATGTAGCTTCAACCACAACGAGGAAAAAGGTTTTTTTTTGCATTGAATTGTCACTGGTAGTGAAAAGTGGATTTGCTGAGAAAACCCTAAACGTCCAAAAGCATGGGTGATGTCGGGTAAACCAGGTCCATCAACGCCAAAACTAAATATTCATGGTCGGACGTGATATTGTGCGGTTGATGGAATGAGTTGCATGCTGGATGGAATGAGTTGCAGCTGAGTTCATATGTGAACAAATCGCACAAGATTAGTGGATTTCTAGAATTTCAAGTAATCTTATTATCATCACGTGAAATTTTTTTATAGCTCGGTGACCCAATGTATGTATACAATACGATTTCTTTTGTCATCCTGACTTACCTAATTACTTTTTGTTTTCTTAATGACTCAACCAAGCGTTTTTTCTTTAACAAGCTCTTCTCTTTTCTGAAATAAGCCTTTGGAAAATCTGTGCGTGTAGTAGTTATTAGTCTAAAGACATCTCGGTTACCATTAATTGATGTAACTGCGACATCTAAAAAGATATTATTGTTATTCAAGTAGCCCTCATCGCAGGATACATGTTTGGATTGGCCTCGTGTTGTTTGGAGACTTTGCTTAACATGTATATACATATTGATTAACGTTTGATATGTTGAGGAAAATGTATGCTTACAAGGAACATCACTTGAGTGTCCGGCGTCGATTTTGTTTAAACGCATATTTGTGATAATGCATTGAGAACTATGAGACACGTATTTTTTTTATCTGCGGAAAAACGGTTTTAGGCGGGGGGGACCACCCCTCAAAAAAAGACGTGTCGAGGGGTGGTTTTGCAGTTTCACCCACAAGCAGTCCACCGACCTGAATGAAACAAAAACCAAAATTCTTGTAATGTAAAGCGATGAAAAATCCACTATAGAAAAAGTTAATAATCGGTGTGGTGGTCTAGTGGTTAGCGTGCTTGCCTCTGATAAAGCTCATCGGGGGGTCGCGGGTTCCCAGTCTCGTAGTGTCGGAGAAAATGAAAATGAGCGTGACGTAGCTCCAGTTCTACACGGATTTCACGCACACTGACCGGTACGTGTCTGTATCGTGTGTGTACGACTGTAGCCCGTGATTTATTTCTCGACGAAACGCGACTAGCGAATAAACGCAAGGTGGGGATGAGTAGTCCACTACTATTTGGAGGGTTACCAAAGCAGCTACAGCAAAAATTAAATAAGGGCAAGAAAGTGAACACAACCCATGACTTTTCAAATAAATTCGTTACGAAATACAGTTCAATTTATGAACCTAATGCCTCGATAAATATTAAAAATATCGAACATCCTTGCATATTGCAACATATGGTATAAATGGTATAATAAATAAACGGTATAAATATTGGAATATGGTGGGGAATGTATTAAGGGGTAGACCTCGTACAATGGAATCTATAAATAAAAAATAAAAACATGTTTGCGTATTATGTCCAATATGGGTAATTTATACCATAACAGTGCAAACATGTTCGATATTTTAAATATTCATCGAGCCATTAGGTTCATAAATTGACCTGTATTTCGTAAATATTTATTTGAAAAGTCATGGTTTGCGTTCACTTTCTTGCCCTTACTTAATTTTTGCTGTAGCTGCTTTGGTAACCCTCTAAATTGATTCTTATGGTCTAGACTGCGCTGGGATCATTCAGCGGTATCCAAATGTCTATCAGTTTTTGCACTTGCTCCAGTCCGATGGTTTTGGAATATTTAACTTCCCAATTAGCGAGCCTTAGATTCAAACCCGCAAGCACTTTACCTGATTTGCGTGTTAATTGTATCATACACTGTTGTTGGTGAAAAAGTCGTGCCATGGCCACAATTGGATAATCGTTACCATTGTGTTGCTGAGTTTATAAATTCCTATTCTTTCCTAATTGCCAGCTGCCCTCTTATCTCAAGAAGGTCGAGTACGTTTAATGCTTTATAACCCGCGTAGAAATTTTGATGGGGCCCAAATCAGGCCTGTTTAGGTTGTCTGACTGCCCTGGTAGGACACTAATAAGGCAGTCTGAAAGGGTCCTACTAGGAAATTGTAACGTTGTGTCACATATGGGCCTGACCTGGTTGACATATGTGACACATATGTGATCAGGCCCCTATCAGGTTGCCTCATCAGAAAGAAATGCATATAATTTAAGCTTTAAGGCTTTCACGACTCTTTATGTAATGAGAAGAGTATGTGGCTTCCGGATGGAGGCCGTGTTGAGGATCAGCGTTGTGCCGACGTTTCGCAAACGTTACAGCTGCATCATCAGGGCTGAGAGCTCCGATACTGAAGCTCTCGTGTCTCAGGTATTCCTCATATAGTTGCAGTCATCGTTCCAGATTGCTGCACAAGCCAATCAGATGTTTCAATTGATCAGCTGGTCATTAAAAAACCGGGAGGACGGTGTGCCAAATAGGTTGACGTGACATCCTCCATCTCTGTTTAGCACATCGTCTCCCGGTTTTTTAATTGACCAGCTGATCAATTAAAACATCTGATTGGCTGGTGCAGCGATCTGAACGATAACTGCAACTATATAAGTAATACCTGAGACACGAGAGCTTCAGTATCGGAGCTCTCAGCCCTGATGATGCAGACTGTAACGTTTGCGAAACGTCGACACAAGGCTGATCCTCAACACGGCCTCCATCCGGAAGCCACATACTCTTCTCAAATGCATATAATATTTCAAAAATCCAAAATGGAATGGACCACTTAATTTAGAGTTCCACTACAATGATTTTGTATCATAATTCGTCATTCCCTGGCTTGCTGAAATGTTTTTGTTCGAAGAAAATATTTTGCCTATATGGGAATCGAACCTCGTACCTACCTACCCAAAGCTGCGCACGCTGCCCCTATGCTACCGAGTGCTTGTAACATCTTGGTCATTGATATGGCATAAGAGACCAAATGAATTCCTATGATTATTTGTTCTATCACATAAAGCATATCAATTAGTTAATATCATTGTGACAATTAAAGAAGTTTATCGAATAACATGCTATATATCTTTGAAACTTAACCTTAAATATATATATAATTCTCT
>OZ023316.1:23029366-23041866 GCA_964007375.1 Ophion obscuratus
TCTCTCTGCAACTCCGATGCGTGTTACTTTATGTCATAAAGTATATCAATTAGAGATATACTTTATCACATAAAGCATATCTCTTTCTACCTTACAAATCTGCCTACTATATCTCTCTCTGCCTTACAAAGCTGCCTAAATCTTCTAACACGCATCCGAGTTGCATAACGTGCTTTTTCGTGCGAATGAGTCGAGTTTTGAGCCGAGTACGGCCGACGCTTGGCTGTATAGGCCTCCGAAGTAACTCTTGTGGCGCACCCTTGCGGCGAGTTTTGTCAAAACTTGGATTGGTTTTCGTCTGCTAGTGCAGTATGCCGGTCGCCATTTAAATCAGGTGTTTGCGTGAATGACAGTACCGCGTGTGATGTTTACGTTGAAAAAACAGCGTAAACAAGCATTATAAATTAATAAACGTGATGGATACTCGATCGGTTGAAGGCGCTAATCGCAAATGTTATGTTGAGGCTTGCATATAATATTTTATATCCGTTATGCCTATTATGTTTATAAAATCGTAACTACGTAGCGGAGGCAATGGAAATTAGTGATGTTCAGGGGGATTTCGATGATAAGATAGATAAAAAGTGTGCACTAATGAAACTTGCTTTAGTTCGCTGCTTAAGTACCGCCTAATAACGACAAATTTGTTCATTTTAGAGGATCACGTATATGAGCCGCATGAAACGCAAGCAACGGTTGGCTGTTAAACAGAGCCATACGTAGATGACTTCACAAACGAGCCAAGCTTTCTATTCTGTTGGCAAGATGGAGTTACTACCGCTACACAAACGCAGATACATGTTCCATGCGTTAAGTCCGACCAGTGTTGCGGGACGGATATCGCAATGGACGATATATATGTGCCACGCGGTAGGATTGATCAGCGTTGCGGAACAGATATCGAGATGAACCAGGGTTTCTTGGGATACTCGAGCTTAAAAACAGACTTGTCAATGCGACAGTTGGCTGGCGTGTCTTACGATTTTTCCATGACCCTCTTGACATTTGTAGTAGCCACCACTGAAGGTCAACCGTCGTATTATAAAAAGGTTTCCAGGGAAAATCGATTGCTTCTTTTCTTAATGAAAATGAAGTTAGGTATCTCGCATTGTGCACTTGGCTGTTTATTTGGAGTTTCGGATTCAACAGCAAGGCAAATATTCTTTCAAATTCTGCATGCTTTATCGCTAAAAACAAAAACTTGGATTTTTTGGCCATCTAAGGAAAGTATTCGAAAAAATTTGCCCTTAACATTTCATCAGTATACTAATTGTCGTTGCATTATTGATTGCTCAGAAATACGTACTGAAACGCCGCCGACTGTCGAACAAAGAGCATTGATGTATTCCAATTACAAAGGTAGTTACACTGTGAAGTTTTTGATTGTTAATACGCCTGACGGTTTTGTATGCAAAGTGTTCAAAGCATACGGGGGAAGGGCTACTGACAGTTACATAGCAAACGATAGCGAATTTTTAAATCTTATTAAACCCTTATATAAAAATACTTCAGATAGAACAATTCGATCTTCGGTATCACTTCTCGCAAGAAAGAATCATTTCTTCGAACTTCAATATGTACATTGTCAATATCGCTATACACGAAGAAATGACAATTATCGAACCCCGTTACATACATAGAAACTTGGACTTGGGCGTAATATTTATTTGTTTCTTTTAGCGTCACGTTGCTATTTTCATCGTACTGAAGATACGGCACATTCTATGTTTGATCCTCCCGATTTAGAATCGGAACACCTTTGCAAGAGAAAGGACACTTTATTTCTAGCAAAGACTCGTCGTCGAGTACAATGTCATCCGGGCTAGACGCTAAAAAGGGTTGTTGCATTTTGATAACGAGCCCAACAGTTGCCACGTTAAAACCCGAGACGCCGGAAAAAGTTTGTCTTGCGATCTGCTCAGTTTTGATACCGCAAGCCATGGCCTCGGTCATTTTTCCATCAAACTTTTGGGTTTTAAACTGATCAGCAAGATTCTCGAACCGATCTTTCCGTGTCTTTATTCGGTGAGCCCTTGTAGAGCTTGTTATACGCTTGAAGCGTTCGGAAAACCATTGCAAACAATTTGATTGTTGCTCCGAAGCGATGCAAATTTTCATCCACTCATCTTTTGTCACGTGAATGTCCATGTAACGTGATAAAAATTCATCAGGACATGTCAACTCTGGTATTTTCACTTTCAGACCATCGTTTTGAGGCAAGCTTTCGTAAGCCTTGTACACGTGGTGACTGCCCCATTGCAATTCGTACAATTGTTCAACAACCTTGCCGAGTTGCTGCTGCCGCTGCTGAGTTTTTTGCTTAGAGATTTCACGCTCTTCTTCCGTCAGTTTCTCTTTTTTCATGTACTTCGATAGAGGACAATTTATTTGCAATAAGTCGAGTGGTACGTTCTCAACACCTTCTATTCGATAATCAACGCTTCGGTCAATCATAATAATCTTCGGCGGAAATAAGGCGTCTATGGTGCACCCTTTCTTATATTTCTCGACTTGCGAATCACTCGGCTGATTCCATTGAAGGGAAGCATCGGTCTTGGAAATTGTTCTTTCTTCATTTACATATGTGCATACTGCTGCTGTATGCTTACATCCGGATTTGGATCTACCAGCCTTACACCCAAACGACGACGTAGCCTTACACCCAAACGACGACGTAGCCTTACACCCAAACGACGACGTACACCCAAACGATAGATCGATCACTGTCCAACTGAAAACGGGAATAAAAGCTACTGAACTCCGTGCAAAAAATTTAACTAAGAATTCACCGAGCTACTAAAACCAGAAGTCTGTATTTCTTAAAGGCGTATAAAATATTATCTTCTGTTTTCAGTTACGCATTGTTAAAGAAATAAACATTGACGATTCACGTTATGTACAGCATTAAGAAATCTGCTATGTTATTTTGCTGAAAGAGATCAAATTTTTTTTGTATTATGTTACCTCAATTTTCACGTGATATTTGGGATTGTTGACGCGTGTTTGAGGAAGAACTTTTCCCGTCACGGTCCTTGTCTCACCAGCAACAATTTCGCAAACTTCCGATGCATGGAGACTATCGTAAAGTTTTCTGCCTATATTACAACATCCTTTATATAAATTTCCGATGCAAACAATATTTTAAACAGAAATTTTGTTGTACGGCAGAAAATAATTTGTGTGCAGACAATGTAGGCAATTTCATTAACTTTCTCTTCGTCACATACCTTTAGATATGCTTTTAGGGCGAAAGGAAGTCATGAGGATACATTGAAATCCGCAAGTAATCGTTATTACTTCCATCACACTATTTTGTAACGTAAGATCTCCAATCGATGATGCTTGCTCAAGCCTAGCTCTTTCGTGTTTGTGCCGATTTGACTTAACCGCCATGCGCCAATCCAAGTTTTGCCACCAGCAGCCGTTACGGGGCGCCACCACGAAAGTTACTTCGGAGGCCTATTGCGGCAGCTCGTCGGCTGCCAACGATCGACAGTCTATGACGGCGTAACGTTGGCAAAACGTGCGAGCGATGCTTGGCTATTAAGCGGCGACGAATCGACAGCCAACAATTGAAACGCGACTACGGCCCAGAGTTGCCGAAACTCTCGTTTGATCATCGCGTCGACGTTAGGCTCGGTAGTTCGCGCAACGCTGGCTACCACGTTTCATCCGACTCTGTTTAATCGCCGCCCGGGTGTAGTTGGCCAACGCTTGCAAACCCAGAGTACAACCAACGCTTGGCGGTAGAGCAGCAACGTATCGGCAGCCAACGATCGGAAGGCGACTATGGTCGAGAGTTGTCGCAACTCTCGTTCGATCTTCGCGGCGAAGTTAGGCACTGCAGTTCACCCGACGCGAGCTACCATGATTCAGACAACACTGGGTAATTATCGCCCGGGTGTAGTTGGCTATCGCTTGTAGCTCCAGAGTTTGGCCGATGCTTGGCCTTAAACCGCAGTACTGTTTGTATTTCCGTTTGAGCTTCGCCTCAACAGCACAATGTAGCGCTCAATGTTGGTAGCATCGTCATTTTACAGTAAGGTTACGTTTCGATGTTTGTAGTATTTCAGTGTGAAGACAATTTTGATATTTGCTGGGATTAATTAAAAACCGATGAGAATAATAATACTGAATATTCAAATTGGGAAAACGAGTGAACACTTCGATAGAATGTCCCGGGTCTAACTTTGAAAAAATGGGTAGTTTTTTAAATTAAAAAAAAACAAATATTTGCCGTCACCCTTCTTCATTGAAAGCTGGACAACAAAGAAAAATATTGAAAAAATAAATAAGAAATAATAATCAACGAATTTGAAAAATGCTCTTTAAATCCGATATAAATCTACTGAAGTGTGCTTCTAAAGCTTGAAAGTTACATCGTTTTAGTCGCGCGAATTTAAATTTTCGCGCGTTCATGTCACTGACACAAAAATTCTACTGATATTAATTAACCGCGTCTATTTGATTTTTGTTCATTTGAATTAACAAGATTTTTAGTGGAATGAAATTTTTTCTATTGCATTCCATTATTGGAATTATTTTTTTCAAATATATTTATTTATTCAAATCAAAGTATATTTAACATTGTCCAATAACTAAATATTTTATTTAATCCTAATAATTCTGTGACTCAGTTTCATCTGTTCGAAAAACAATTTAGTTGAATCCACAAAATGGATCGATTTTATTTGTTTTTAATTTTAGTTAAGGGGTTAGGCTACAGTAACGGGTATTAAATCATATGTGAATCTAACAATTTTTTTCCGTATAAAAAAATGATTCACTCATAAAATTAATTACACATCTATTTAGTATGAATATCAAGCTGTTAGAAAATATATTTTTTTTTTTCGATGTACAAAATGGCCGACTACTGATATTGTCTTTTGTTATCTCTTTTAGGCGCTCCGCGGCGTGACATTTAGCGTCCACAGTTTTTGACCTAGAACAAAAAACAAAAATTCTCGTTAATCTACCTTTGGAATACCTAGAGAAGTATGTACGGAATTGAAAAAATATTTTTTTATTCAAAAGTTGTAGGTATTTGAACTTGAATTTGAAAGGAACTTGAATTTTTAGTGAAAAATT
The DNA here is from genome assembly GCA_964007375.1 of Ophion obscuratus. NCBI lineage: Eukaryota > Metazoa > Arthropoda > Insecta > Hymenoptera > Ichneumonidae > Ophion > Ophion obscuratus. Next base: position 23,034,458 of record OZ023316.1, read on the forward strand.
TCGTATAAAACTGTTTATAAAATGGAAATTTTTCGATTAATCAGAAATTCCGTACGTACTTCCGTGCGAAATGCAATTAGGAATATAATTTTTAAATTTGAAGTAAATCGAGTGGAAATTGTTGAAGTTATTTGTCACGCCAATTGGAAAAAAGCTGCTTTGAGAAAAGTGCGTTTAATTTTTTACGTATGCCTCTGACCGTGCCAGAGGTGGGCTTACGCTATATGCTCAAAGTCGGTGAAAAAAAATGTCTTGCTATAAATCGAATAGTAACTTATTCTTATGATGATAAAGCACCGTCTTAGTGAAAAAAATTGATTTTTTGAAAGTTCTACTGTGGCCTTAGTCCTTAAGAGTAATTTTCGAAGAGTCAATAATTTTTCTATTTGATTGAGCTAATAGCCTGTCGAAGGGGTGTGTGGTAGAGAGGATGGAGAGAGGGGAATTATATATATATATATATAGGTTTTGTTTGAAAAATATATAGCGCGTTATTCGATAGAACTCTCTAATTATCACAATGATATTAACTAATTGATATAGTTTATGTGATACAACAAATAATTATAGGAATTAATTTGATCTTATGCCATATCTGCGACTAAAATGTTACCAACACTCGGTAGCATAGGGGCAGCCTGCGTATTTATGAGTAGGTAGGTCGAGGTTCGATTCGCTATCGGTGAAATATTTTCTTCCATTAAGACGGAATGACACCTCATCGCGGTCGGTATGGTAGAACAATTATAGATACCCAAAGATCTCTAAAACGGCTCTTCAGATCCCGTCGAAACTTTGCCAAACGACGTCAAATAGATAGACGAACAGCTGTCTGCCCCTCAAATTTTCTGAATTTGAAAAAAAAGGTAGATTGGCTCATCAAAAGCCAATTTTTTTCTCAAATTCAGAAAATTTGAGAAGCAGACAGCTGTTCGTCTATCTATTTGACGTCATTTGGCAAAGTTTCGACGGGATCTGAAGAGCCGTTTCAGAGATTTTTGGGTATCTATAATTGTTCTACCATACCGACCGTGATGAGTTGTCATTCCGTCTTAAAACCATCGCAAAAGGCTAGGGAATGACGAATTACGATCCAAAATCGTTGTTGTAAAACTCTCAATTAAGTATTTGGTTTCATTGTGAATGTATGAAATATTGTATGCCTATAGTATTTGATTTGAAGATTTTTGTTTGGCAGTGTAGGGCCGATGCTGCAATCGTCGTAGGGTCGACGTCGCAATGAAGGTAAGGCCAATGCTGCATTCGACGAATGGCCAATATTGATTATCTGGTGCGGCCCAACGGTTGGGTGCAACGTTAGACCGATGTTATCATCCTCATGTAGGGTGATCGATAGTGGCCAACGATTGGCGGATGCTCGACGCCGAGCTTGCCAACATTGGCACTCGAGCTTGGCCCGATCATCGACCGAGCCTCGGATGATAAGAGCGGCCCGATATTCACAATCAATATTGGCCCTATAATGGCTTATGAGAATCGGCGGAGCATCGCGTAGGAGTTCATTCGAGAATCGGCCAACAATAAGTCCCCGTCAAGATTGCCATTGTTGGCACTCGAGCTTGGCCCGATTATCAACCGAGTCTTGGCGGATAATTGTGACCCGATATAGAGCACCAAAATTGGTTCTGCACTGCCAAAAGAAAAAAAAATTATTATTTTTGTATAGTAATTCGTCATTAGCCCGTCTTGAAACGATTAGTTCGAAGAAAATGTTTCACCTATATGGGACTCGAAACTTGAACCTATCTACTCATAGCTACGCACGCTGCCCCTATGCTACAGAGAGCTTGTACCATCTGAATCGCAGATATGGCATAAGAGACCAAATGGATTCTCATCATTATTTGTATCACATAAACTATATCAATTAGTTAATATCATTGTAATAATTAGAGGGTTTTATCGATTGACATGTTATAGAATTTTCTAACATAACCTCCATATATACAGGGTGTCCCAGAAGTAACGTACGTCCTTGTGCATCTGGTAGGAAAAAAATTCTGAGACGAAAAGTCTTCAGTCATTTTTTGATCAGACGCATAGATAATTAATTGTGAATTAAAATAAATAGCTAATTGGTATATAGATATATATATATATATATATATATATATATATATATATATATATATATATATATATATATATATATATATATAAAAAGAGAAGTCCTGACTGACTGACTGACTCATCAACGCCCAGCCCAAACCCTTGGACCTAGAAAGCTGAAATTTTGCACAAAGGTTCCCTTTATAATGTAGACAAGGAATAAGGAAGGATTTTTCGAAATTCAACCCCTAAGGGAGTTAAATTGGGGGTGAAAGTTTGTTTGGGTTTGTTTGGGTTTAACCCGTTAGGGGTCGAACAAACCCAAACAAACCCAAACAAACTTGACACAAATAAATTATAAAGTAAATTATAAACTTTGTCACTTTTATTTTTCCTAAACTACCCCCTAAGAGGGGATTTGGGGGTATCAAAGTTTGTATGGAAGAATTTTAACGCGCGGTTCGATTAACTCGAAACTCAGTATTTATGCTTGAAGAACAAAAATAAAGAATAACGTGTATCAGGGTTTTTCGAAAATCGACCCCTAACGGGTTAAAAAGGGATAGTCATTTTTGCAGGGGAGGATTTTATCGCGGGGCTTATCTTCTTTGATCTTATTTGAAACTTGACACAAATACTTGCCTATGTAATAAAGTTTGTCATTAAGGGGTTTAGGGAGGGGGGTAGTTAACGGGGATTATTTACGTAATTATTTTTTTCTAATTCTCACAGGATAGAGAATAAAGAGGATTTAATATTTTCACTTTAAAGTTGCCTTCATATTTGGCATTTAAGTAGGTAATTTTCCGTCCCGTTATTAGGTTATATTATTAGGTTTTAGAGATTTTATCCTCCATCAATCATATATCAATCCGCGCGCCGCTCCTCGGATACTATATAAGAAGTGCGAGAAGGCGGGCCAACTCATTATAAATGCAACATTTGTCCAGATAACACGTTTAGCGCAAGCGCAGCGATCGTTTAAAATACAACTGAACTGTACTTTTTAGTACAAAACTGTCTTTTAAAAACTGTGCTTTTCAGCGCATTCCTTTGTTTTCCAAGTTTTCAAAATTATTTTTTATAATATTTTCTTTACCCTGACTTAGTTGAAAAAAAACAACAGTTACGTTTTGCTGTCTATTACAATGGCTGTTGAATCATTAACAATTGATGGGATTTTGGTGCCTCATACCATAGTTCCTATAATTGGGGATGGAGCCTGTCTGTTTCGGGCCCTCTCCTATCTACTGTATGACACACAAGTGATGGCCAGGGAGGTGCGCGAGCAAATCGTTAGCCATGTGGCGGCCAACTGGGAAGAGTTTGCCATTATGTCCCACGATAGTAACGGGGACAATTATTCCTGCGCCGCTGAATACTGCATTGACATGTCACGCTCTTTTACTTATGGTAGTTTATGTGAACTGGAGGCGGCAGGCCAACTCTTTCCGTAGGTCTTTGAAGTTTACCGTAACGGTGAACTGTATACAAGTTCTCGTACTGTAGGCAACCCCGTGGGACGGCTACGCTTTTCTCATGATCTGTCACTTTGAACCTCTAATGTAGTATATAAAGAGGTACTTTAAGTATAAATAAAAAATGGTCCTAACCCCCTGAGAATAACAATGTAAGTAAAAGCTTAATTTGAATTATTAAGGGAACTATTTACCTTAACTTTAACTTTTTTTTGGTAGGATTTAAATGGCCGTTTTTCAGTTGCCTTCAAATTTGGCATTCAAGTAGGTAATTTTCCGTTTCGTTATGTTTTCCGTTACTATTGTAAGATTTCGGATTTGTTAACCTCCAGCAATCATATATCAATCCGCGCGCCGCACCTCGGATACTATAATAAGCAATGTGAGAAGACATTGTTTACCTAGATTAACAAATAGGGTACTTTTAATCACGGTAGTATCTTCCCGTGGGATATTTTCCGACATCCACGCGGGCGAAGCCGCGGGCAAAAGCTAGTATACATATATATATATATATATAAGACTGATTCAAAAAAAAAAATATTTTTTTCCTTCTGGATTCTCGTGCTATTGTTGGGCACTAATAAAAGATAATTTCTTAAAAAATATGGGCGCGGTCACTCAATTTTTAGAGGTGGCTATCTCGACTTTTTTGTATTTGAATTTTTTTTAACGAACGTATTGCATTTAAGCATAGTTATGGCTTCGGGTCACAGATAAAAATCACATCCAGCAGCTATTTCGTATCAAAAATAAACTCTAACAATTTGAAAAGATTGCAATATTCACAATTCAAATCCAGGTAGATCAATAATGGCGCCTATACTACTCTCGTTATTCATGTAGATTTATTTATACGCATTAACATTTCGCACTTTTCACGAAAAATTAAATTATAAGCATTTATTCATAAATCATGTATTTACATTTTCAAAATGATACACTTATATTATCTTCAAACTCATTTATATTTCTTCCCAGCCACTGTGCATAACATCGCGTATGCCACTGCGCATACCACTGCGCATGTCACTGCGCATCCGCGGCGCCATTTTGTATAGGCGCAGCGCATTTGTAAGTGGTGTTGTTTTTTTTCAATGTGACGCAATTAAAGACAATTTTAAACAATGGCTCGGAAAAACGAAGACAACACAGTTTGGCTAATCGGCAAGGAAATTCCGAAAATAAGTACCCGTCATTTACCGTCAAATTGGAAAGTTTTGAGTTTGTTCTTTTACAAACATAACAGAGAAAAACTGACCATACGTCGAAGTGCACACGAAAGGATGAAAGAAGTTTTCGAACAATGGAAATATGCTGAAATTCCAACGCGTCGATTGAATAACGCAATCTTGAAATTAATAAAACTCCATCTAGTCTGGAAAAAACTTTTAAAAAATCGGGTTAAAAAGAATTTGCCGTCATAACGGAGAAATAATCGAAACGTGTGATGCAAAAATAATCGCTCAAGTTCGTTAACATATTGGGCAGAACGAAAATGTGCAACGTTGAACAGTTTGTCCAAATCTCTCTTAACTTTACGCTCCTTCAATATTTGTGACGGCAAATTCTTTTTAACCCGATTTTTTAAAAGTTTTTTCCAGACTAGATGGAGTTTTATTAATTTCACGATTGCGTTATTCAATCGACGCGTTGGAATTTCAGCACATTTCCATTGTTCGAAAACTTCTTTCATCGTTTCGTGTGTACTTCGACGTATGGTCAGTTTTTCTCTCTTATGTTTGTAAAAGAACAAATTCAAAACTTTCCGATTTGGCGGTAAATGACGGGTACTTATTTTCGGAATTTTCTTGCCGATTAGCCAAATTGTGTTGTCTTCGTTTTTCCGAGCCATTGTTTAAAATTGTCTTTACTTGAGTCACATGGAAAAAAACAACACCACTTACAAATGCGCTGCGCCAATATAAAATGGCGCCACGGATGCGCAGTGACTTGCACAGTGGTATGCGCAGTGGCATGCGCGATATTATGCACAGTGGCTGGGAAGAAATATAAATGAGTTTGAAGATAATATAAGTGTAGCATTTTGAAAATGTAAATATACGATTTATGAATAAAAGCTTATAATTTAATTTTTCGTAAAAAGTGCGAAATGTTAATGCGTATAAATAAATCTACGTGAATAACGAGAGTAGTGTAGACGCCATTATTGATCTACCTGGATTTGAATGGTGAATATTGCAATCTTTTCAAATTGTTCGAGTTTATTTTTGTTACGAAATAGCTGCCAGATATGATTTTTATCCGTAATCCGAAGCCATGACGATGCTTAAATGCAATACGTTCGTTAAAAAAAATTCAAATACAAAAAAGTCGAGATAGCCACCTCTAAAAATTGAGTGACCGCGCCCATCTTTTTAGAGAAATTTTCTTTTATTAGTGCCCAACAATAGCACGAGAATCCTAAAGGAAAAAAAATATGTTTTTTTTTTAATCAGTCTAATACATATATATATATATATATATATATATATATTAAGGTGTGCGGAAAAAATCGATACTGCTTTTTCTGTTGCATCCACCAAAAAAGGTGAATTAAGGTAAAAAATGAAGAATGCTCGAAGGAGAGCCGAAAAAAAAATTATTTCAAATAGCGCATTGCATTTGAATATTTTCCATAAGAATAACCCAGGAAAATATTGGGATTTCTGAATGTGGTAGTGCAACTCGTCAGGAAAAAATCACACAAAGATGTCATTAACATGTTCTCATGGAGAATTGAATTTCCAACAAAAAAGTTTTTACGAAAAATTAGCTCAGAACAACCGTTCAAGTGGAATCGCTGTCTGAAAATGAATTGACAGAAAAAAATAATTCAGAAGGCTGTAAAAATCGAATTTTTCGCTTTACGAAAAAACTTGTTGGGTTTTTTTGTTGTAGAGAATGTTCTGCTCTAAAATACAATTTGCATAGAATCGTTCTCAAAATATTTCTCTGATACAAAAAAGAATCAAGTACAACAAGAAATATAAAAGAACCCCGACGTCCATCATTGATCGTGATTCGAAAAATTTTATTGAATTATTTTGGTTCAATAAGATAAAATGATTGGTTTTTACATTATAATGCTTAATAATCATCGTTCCTTTTTTTAAGAGTCTGTTTGTTGCAATTAGGGTATTTCTGTCGATGATTTTGCACTATGCCCAATAAATATTGTAGCTGCTCTTCGTTTTTTTGTTAATGAACCGTTATATGCTTCTATCATAGTGACACCACGTTCGGCAACGTTATTAACAACTTTTGGATTTAAAAAAAATCTAAGCAACTCAAATAAGTGGCATTTTCCGGCCATAATTCAATATTTACTTTCAAAAAATCATGACGTAAATTTAATTGTTGGAAAAGAAATAAGGATTCTTGAGTAACGAAATCGCTTATGTCTTCTTTCAGCACCATTTCCCAATCTTTTTTTTTTTAACAATTACTCGCTTGGAAGGATTTTTGGATTTTTCTCGAGATTGCAGAGCTTGTACTATTTTTGCCTTCACACTTATCGGCACAGCATTGTCAAAAAACGACAAAGCAACAATTTTCTCGTTAAAGTACCACAAGTGACTAGCTAATTTTTTCGAGGCAGCCTCCCCTACTACAGGATTCACTTCGCAATAACGAATGAAATTTTTTAGCAGTGACAGATCTTGATTTGGGGGAAAAATGTCGCGGTTTCCCGTTCGTGGCGCGAGCGTGAAGCTTGTAATTTTGCACTACGAGCTACCGCGTGCTGCTGCCAGGTGGTAGCGTGTGCTAGGGCGCGCACGCCGCTTAAATAAAACAATTAATTTCAGACAGTGATACCACTTGAACGGTTGTTCTAAGCTAATTGTTCGTAGGAACTTT
>OZ023316.1:23044366-23074366 GCA_964007375.1 Ophion obscuratus
GAATAATTACTGGTCCAAGGGTGAGGGAGCACGAGAGGAATATTAGGGAAAAGCATACAAAAAATAACTAAGTAGGAAAAAATAGGGAACCTCTCGTGAATACCGACCCGCGGATCGAGAAAATAACGAGTAAAATACGAGCGAAAGGGAGTGATTTATTGAAAATTAAATAGACAAATAGTATCAGGAGAACATAAAGGGACAGAAAGTAACGAGAGGTGCGAAATCGTACACACCCTGCGAACACACCGACATCCTAATTATTATAATCGAATTATAAAAGGCAAGAAACAAAAAAACGAATCCCGGCGAGCGACATCAGGAGGCACGCGTACGCCGAGTCTGTAAACAAAGAGCGGGCAGCGACCGTGACGAGCCAGCGCGCCGCGATCTACCGCATCACGATCCATCGCGCCTCGAGCGTCGGTAAAGGAGCGGTTACGGTTACCGACGCATGGTAATCGATACCGGCCGCGCTCGAGAACGTTACCACTCCGGTAACTCCGCGAATCTTTATCGACCGACACGTTAGTTAGGGACGAATTACACGAAAACAACACAAACAACATATTACACTTATACACGGCGTTAAATAACATTGTATCGCATCCATAAAATTGAATAAACCATTTTTTATTGTAAATGACCACCAAACTACCTGAGTCTCAATTAATTTATTCCCTGATCGAATCTCGAACAAATAAATATATTGTAACGATATTCCGACCCGTTACAATATATATATATATATATATATATATATATATATATATATATATATATATATATGAGAGCCAATGTTTGTAACTGCTCAGCGAGACAATTATTGTATGCATATGTGTGGCGAGTACCGGTGTGCGTGCGATTTTGGCCCGATTATCGGCCGTGCAAAATTTCGATGCACTTCGACGAGAGGTCCCGGAGAGTCCTGAAGCATTAACGGAGAATAAAACTTGTAACCTTCGAATAGCCTCCTGTACTTAATTGTACCTCCTCTCTCTTCCTTTTCCCTTACAAACTCAGAAGTGGGATAAAATAACTAAAGTGTCCACAAAGATATCCGGGATCCTGAAAATCTCGCGAAACTCGTGGTGTCGGCAAAGCGGAAAACGTGGTTCGAATGTACGTAATCGTTAACGGTGTGCGAATTCGAGAAATCCATAACGAAACGGACGCGGTGGTCTCGGAAGTTCGTGTATGATTTCGACTCGAATTTTATGGTAACTATCGAAAACGTGTTTCATTTCTTTATCGAGACATCGTGTAAGTGAGAAAATCGAATTCCGGCCCAAAGGATGTCGCTAAGAAAAAAGGTGATTGAGGATATCACAAAATATTATCAGTGGGATCGCAGGGATCATAAAGCTGAGAACGGACGGTCAGCGAGAAAAAAGTTTTAGCGATCCAATTCGTGTGAAGAGAAGGCTGGGAAAAGAACGCCATTACTTCCATCGAAATATTTAAAATTTTGAGGTCAACGGCTAATTCGAAACCACGTGATCTGTGGCGTGATTTACGATACACCACAGTGGCGCTATTTACGTATTTCGAGAAACTTCGGTTTGTTTTGATTCTCACCCGAAGTATGAGAGATAGAGACAGGTAATCAAGAGCACACGAATCTTGACGAATTGCGTATACGAGTGATCGACCTTCGTGTACGAGTGTGTTGAATTTATTGATGTACATGTACGCACGATAGTCGGTGTGTACGTTTGTGAACGTCGCGGACAATAACTGTTTGCGTACGTGTATTTATTGATTATCAATATAAAATGAGAGAACCTAGTGCGTTTACGGTCTCTCAATTAAAAGCGAAACTGCAAGAACGCGGACTCTCGTCAGCCGGTTCGATAAGTGAATTAATTTCCCGCCTACACGAGAGTGATCCAGCTGGGGAATGGAGACGAGATTCGGAGGAATCACCGATCCTAGGAGAACCACCACGACAGAATGATTCCCTACACCTTGCGCCGATGACGAACGTGCAAAGAAAACTCGACCTACTAAGACGAGAACGCGACCTCATGCAACGGGAACTCGAGTTAGCACGGCGAGAGCTCGAGTTAATTCGTGAGACCAGTTCCTTGGAAACTGTCGAAAGACGATCGAAAGCCAGTATTAAAGCCGTTTCAGACCTATTAAGTGAATTCAACGGAACATAAAACACTTTCTCGAATTGGGTGAAACAGGTACAGCTACTGAAGGAGTCATACGATTTGGATGACCACTCTAGTCGAATTTTGGTGGCGTCGAGGCTTAAGGGCAAAGCTCTCGACTAGTTCCACTCGAAACCCGAATATATTGAGATGTGCCTCGAACAACTGCTGGAAGAAATGCGGCCAATGTTCGATCATCGACCGAATAAAGTCGCATTGCGTCGACAATTCTAAAACAGAATCTGAAAAAGTGGAAAAAGTTTCAACGGCTATCATCATGACAAGCTTATCCTGGCTAATCGCATAGGAATACCGGAGGACGAGACAGTTGACTACGTGATTGACGAGATTCCGGATCCACGACTTCAGGACCAAGCTAGAATGCAGAAATTCGATGACAGAACTTCGATATTAGAAACCTTCGAAAAAATCTCACTCTGTCCATTTAGAGGGGATGGAAGAGGCGGGAGCAGCCTCGACAATAACTACAGGACTGGGCAAAAACAACCACCAGCATCGTGCGGCGCGAACAAAACCACACGCGGGGATACAACGGATCTCCGTTCAACACCGAAATGTTTTCATTGTCAGAAGGAAGGGCATTTGAGGTCTCAATGCCCCGAGCTTCGAAGAAAGAAGTTTTTTTGTTTCGTCTGCGATAAAACTGGCCATTATGCACGAGACTGTCCGCACAAACCAACTCAGATCAACAACATGTATCCAGCACCCATCGAGGACGATGAGTATTATAAAAAAAATTCTGTATACTATGTATCCGAACGGAGAAAAAGAGCGCATTGAATTGTTAACTTTATTAGATACCGGGAGTCCTATTAGCTTTCTCAAACTAAGATACGTCTCAGGTGACGCAATCGAATTCGCGAACGATCAAATAGATAAATTTTGGGGATTTAACAACAGCAGGGTAATCATCCTCGGTTCAGTTAATATCGATATTCAAATGAATGGAAAGTCGTCAAGAGCTAAATTAATGATTGTCCCTGATTTTACGATGGTATCCTCGGTGATTCTGAGTCGCGATATTTTAAAAATATTCGGCCTCGGTTTAAGAGAGTTGACTACTGAGTACGAAACTGAAATTGCGAACATAGCTAACATCGATGTTTCCTCGTTAGAAGAAGACGAGTCCGATCAGTTAAAAACAAACCATGTACTATCGATCGACCTACAAAAACAAGTCAAACAAATATTTGAGGAAAAATACTTGATACCCGATCGCCCCGAGGTGCCATAAGTGAAGGCGGAGTTCTCCTTAACGCTGACTAGCCAGTAGCCGATTCGCTTCGCACCTAGGAGACTATCTTATGTTGAAAAAAAGCAAGAATACGCAACATTAAACAAACTACTCGAGAAGGGGATTATCAGGCCAAGCGAGTCGGAATACGCTCCGCCTATTGTATTGGTTGGGAAGAAAAACGGCGAAACCCGTATGTGCGTCGACTATCGCGCTCTTAACAAAATCACGGCTCGAGACAATTACCCTCTCCCGCTAATTGAGGTCCAACTTGATGTTTTGCAAGGAAAGCGATATTTTACGATGCTCGATTTAAAAGACGGGTTTCACCACATAAACGTCGCCGACGATTCGATCAAATACACCGCGTTTGTCACCCCACTAGGCCAATATGAGTACGTAAGAATGCCTTTCGGACTCAAAGGCGCGCCGACCATGTTCCAGTGGTGGATTAACCAAGTATTGCGGAAATTCATCGATAGAGGGGATGTAATTGTATACCTCGATGATTTTATGATCGCGACGGAGTCCGTCGAGGAAAATTTGTGCATTCTCGGGTCCGTCCTCGAGACACGTGTGGCTAACAAATTGGAACCCCGTCTTGGAAATGTAAATTCTTATTTACTGAGATCGAATATTTAGGTTACCGAGCATCAAACGAGGGAATCGGCCCGACGAGCGATGGGATTTCCGCAATTCAGAAGTATCCAGTACCACGGGATATACGAGGCGTAAGAAGCTTTTTAGACATGGCCTCACATTTTCGGAAGTTCGTTCAGGGTTTCTCACTGATAGCAAAACCCCTGCACGAACTATGTAAAAAAGACGTACCATTCCATTTTCGAGAAATCGAGTGGAAGGCAGAGACATTAAAAGGAAAGCTCGTTCAAGCACCGATCTTGGCACTTTATAATCCGAACGATGAAACCGAGCTACATTGCGACGGAAGCTTTCGCGGTTATGGTAGCGTCCTATTCCGGCGAAAATCAGATAACAATCTTCATCCTGTGTTCTATTTCTCTAAGCTCACGAGCGAAGCCGAGAGTAAATATCACAGCTTTGAGCTGGAGACTCTCGCTATTATTTACTCGTGAAGATTTCGGGTCTATTTATACGGAATTAGATTCAAGATAGTAACGGATTGTAATTCTCTGAAAAAGACTCTCAATAAAAAAAAATTAATCATAGGATCGCAAGATGGGCATTGGAATTACAGAATTTCGATTATGAGGTCGAACATCGGGCGGGAAATAGAATGCAGCATGTAGATGCGCTCAGTCGCGCGAGAAGCGTATTGGTGGTCGAAGACAATCCATTCGAAGTGAATCTCGCCGTTACTCAAGGGCGCGATCCCGTAGTTAAAAAACTAAGAGAGTTACTGGAGAAAACCGAACATCAGTATTTTGAAATGAGGAATGGGTTCGTATATCGCAAAGACGGCCAGGATTTAATGTTTTATGTACCGCAGGGCATGATTACACATGTTATACGAAAATGTCACGACGAGATGGGATATTTGTCAGTAGAAAAAACGTGCGGCGTGATAAAGGCGACGTATTGGTTCCCTAAGATGAAGGAAAAAGTTAAAGCTCACATTCAGGATTGCTTGAAGTGTATTGCCTTTAACCCGGTCACTGGAAAGGCCGAAGGATTCTTACATAACATTCCCAAAGGTAACGCACCATTTACGACGGTGCATATTGACTATTACGGACCGATCGAAAAAGAACGACTGATTAAGCGTCACATTCTCGTCGTGATCGATTCGTTTACAAAGTTTGTGAAGCTGTACGCGACGAAAACTACATCGACTAATGAGACTATCGATTGTTTAAAACGATTTTTCACCGACTACACTAGGCCGAAATGTATCATATCCGATCGGGGGACGAGTTTCACCTCCCACGAATTCAGCGAGTTTATGAAAGAAAACGATGTTAAACATATCGAAATCGCAACCGCGTCCCCGCAAGCCAACGGACAGGTTGAGCGCGTAAATCGAATGTTAGGGATAATGTTAGGGAAACTAATTGACAATGACTCCGGCCACTACTGGTACAAGATCCTAGATCAAGTAGAGTTCGCCCTCAATAATTCGATTAAGAAATCAACCGGTAAAACACCAGCGAAGCTTTTATTTGGCACAAATCAGCGCGGACAGATTCCCGATGCGGTAAAAGGGTACATTGACGATGCAATAACGACAAAGACGCGCTATTTCGAAACATTACGAGAAAAGGCTGCCGAGAACATCGCCAAATCGCAAAAGTATAATGAAAAGTACGTCGACAAAAGACGTAAAGAGGCACATGCATATAAAGCCAACGATTTTGTTATGGTGAAAAACTTCGAGAGCACACCAGGCGTACCCCGTAAATTAATTCCAAGGTTCAAAGGGCCATACCGAGTTGTAAAAGTCCTGCGAATGACCGCTATATCGTAGCTGATGTCAACAATCATCAGGTCACTCGAAGACCGTATTGTGGCACTTGGGAAGCCAAGAATATGAAACCCTGGTGTTCTCAGGAAGTTCTTGAAAATGAGACTGAAGGCCCGGATGACCAGTTCTCGGTGAATGAATAAATAAAAATAAAAAGTGGACAAATGAATGAGGGGACAAGAAACGATCATGCAGGTAAATAGCAATCCAACAAATTGACGCGGCGATTCGCCTAGTGTAAAATAAGTTTAATGTTGTAACGTAGACGTGACGTCCGAGACGGACTTGCATCAGGAGTGGCCGAACTATGAGAGTCGATGTTTGTAACTGCTCAGCGAGACAATTATTGTATGTATATGTGTGGCGAGTACCGGTGTGCGTGCGATTTTGGCCCGATTATCGGCCGTGCGAAATTTCGAGGCAGTTCGATGAGAGGTCCGGAGACTCCTGAAGCATTAACGGAGAATAAAACTTGTAGTCTTCGAATAGTCTCCTGTACTTAATTTTACCTCCTCTCTCTTCCTTTTCCCTTACATATATATATATATATATTGAACTAATGAAGTAATGGTCTGTCTTTATTGCAACACACATAGGGGCCGTCCATAAATTACGTCATCGACTTTTGCTGATTTTTGACCCCCCCCCCCCCCTGAAATCATCCTATCCGTCATATCGTTGTGATCAAATTAACGTTACCGTCATCTAACGACCAGACCCCCCCCCCCTATTTTAAAATGACGTAATTTATGGACGGCCCCATATGTGTTGTGGGTTATTGCAACACACCCTGTGATATGTGTGTTGCAATAAAGACGGACCATTAGTTCATTAGTTCAAGTTCAATTTGAATAAAGAAATATATTTAAAATGAATAATTCCAAAAATGGAATGCAATGGGAAAAATTTAATTTGACGAAAAATCTAGTTAAATCAAATAAAAAATAAATAAATAGACGCGGTTAGTTAATATTAATAGAATTTTTCGGTCAGTGTACGATGGTTCATAAAAATCGGCAGAGTATCGCGTATGAGCTAGTTCGAGAATCGGCCAACAATGAGTGCATTGATTTGGTAGTATATTTGTTAAGAGTAATGTCCAATGGACTCGTAAAAAGTATTTATCTCGTTACTCAATGAATTCGACGCGAAACAACGAATCGTCAATATACGAATTGCGGTTCGATCATGTGTTACTCGGCCGAACATTGGCCTCGTATCGGCGAACCAATGTTGGCGAGTCTATACTTCACCAAATATTGGCCTCATATCGATAAACCAATAATGAACGAGTCTATACTTGGCCGAACATTGGCCTCGTATTGGCAAACCAATGATTGGCCAGTCTATACTTCGCCAAACATCGGCCTCGTATCGACACGCCAATGATTAGCGAGTCTATGGCAAACATTGGCCGCGTATCGGCAAAAAAATGATTGGCGAGTCTATACTTCGCCAAACATCGGCCTCGTATCGACAAGCTAATGATTAGCGAGTCCATATTTGGCCGAACATTGGCCTCGTATCGGCAAACCAATGTTTGCTAGTTAATATTCAGCCGAGCATTGGCGTACAATCGGGTAATTGATTATCGTCCCCGCCAACATTGGTCCAAGTATTGGCCGTTAAGGTTCAATTGGCGAAACCTACATGGGTCCCGGCGTTTATTGGACGCCGAACCTACGTTGGTGAACAGAGTCGGGCCGCCGTTCTAACTCAGGCGATCATCGTTGCGCCAAGGTTGGCCCGAGTCTAAAATCGTACATGGGCACTCACGACAACTTCTATCACGTAAATCAGCCTAACCATATGCTTCTACAGACGATCGATGAGCCTCAGCTGCAGATTTCTTTAAATTTCAACCATAACCTCCTGATGGGGCCATCGGTTGTCAAACGGCGGGAACTTATTTCCACTCCCCATAATAAATCCGTTACTAAAAAAGTTTGCCAAAAAAATTAATAAGACCTTTTTTGTGGTAAGTTTATAGAAGAGCATTTTTCATCCGAAACTTCTTTTTTCTAAAATGCATCATTTCGTCACGATTGTTCTTCACGCAATGCATATATTTATAAAAAAGAAAAATTCTTTCAGAGAAAAATAACTTTCACATTCGTGTTTCCCATCCTCAAAACATAAAAAAGTAACAAATATATTGAACAGACCTCTTATTTATACCCTCTAGTATATTTATAGTGAAATTGTACACGGAATGTGTAGATTCCACCGCCCGTTTTTCTTTTGTTGTTATCTCGAAACTGTGTTTTCATGTGTGTGTAAGGCGTGTAACTGTGTAAGGCGTATCTTAAAATCTGTCCATCTGCTTCACTTTAATTTCAGACAGAACATAGTTTATAACACTTTCTATCGTATCGTATCGTATATATCGTATGACCGGATAATTTTTTGTACATCCAATTGTTATAAACGAATGATTCCTTTGGTGGAACATCGATTTTTTTCTATAGCTTGCTTTTTTCGTAATTTTCAAAAATTTTAAAGTATCCGGCCCTACGAAACATTATTATAATACTAAAATTATATTTAACCGGTGTGCTGGTCTAGTGGTTAGCGTGCTTGCCTCCGAACCAGTACATCGGGAGACCGTGGGTGCGAGTCGCAGTCTCGTAGTCTCGGGACTAAATACGGAAAATAAATACGGACGTAATGTAGCTCCAGTTCTACACGGATGTCGCGCACACGGACCGATACGTGCGTGTGTCGTGTGTGTGTGTGTGTGTGTGTGTGTGTGTGTAACTGTAGCCTGTGATTTATTCCTCGGCGAGTCGCGACTAGCTCTGAAACTGAAAAGCGAACCTGGGACCGGATGTATTGGAATAGGTTTTCCGTAGTTTCCATATACCCATGGCAGAAATATCATGGTGAATGCGATACAGAGGGGAAAGTCGGCTGCGGCCGCAAGGTAGGCATGTAAAGTGGAATATGGTGGGGAATGTATGAAGTAAAAAGTAAAGATAAAAAAATGGAACAAAAAAAAATACTAGAAGTATATTTTATAATTTCATATCACCTGCCAAAGCCATCTATTCCGATTAACTATGCATCAAGTGCAGCACTTTATTCAAATGATAATAATTTCAAGTTTTATCAATATTGTTTAATATAAAAAACTAAACCTTGGCAAATAATATATAAATTGGGTGTAAAACCCCGACCATGTCATCCAAATATGTCCGTGAAGTTGGCAGAGCATTTGCCAGCATTTTAAAATTAAATGAAACTGCTCTTCGCAGGCAGTTGAATTCTATAGTTCCGAATACTCTCGTCACAGGAAGTATTGAATATTGATCTGTTCTTTGGGCCTCCAGCTTATGCAGACCCGTTCAATCATAATCGTCCCCTCGTTTATAGAATTAAGTAAAAACGTTTTGTAGTAAAATGTCGTTTGATACGGATTAATAATGGTAGAACTGGCAGGTATTGCTCATAATCCGACAATACATATTATTCAACAATAATACTATAATACCTATGTTCATCAAACATTTTCCTTTTCCGTTTCCGCATTTCAAAGGTCTGAAGAAAATGGGCTGAATTTCATTCAATGGATTGTGTATGATTGATGGCCGATTGCAAGAAACGTGGACTCTCATTTTTTTCTCATTATTTGACTGGCATAGACCAAACTTCGTCAAGTTTTGTCTATTCGGAAATCGCCATTAAAAAAATTAATGGCCTTAAAGGATAAACATTGCATTATTTTTTCTTCGGAGACCCCTTTCTCGAAAATATTTTATTTGATATCGCGCAGAAACAAAATAGCATTCAGCTGGAGCGGTATTATAACTTTGGTGATCCTCGTAAATCGTGCGATCTACTTTATATGACTGCGAACGCTGCTTTTTCAAGCCCTCCACTGCGAGCTCGCGTTGCCAGTATTCAACGTCGATTATATTCCTCCCTGCTTTCTACACCAGTGCGAGATATACCAGAGAGTGTTGTATTACAAGAAGGGTTCGTGTAATTTATCATGATACACTCGACACTCCCGATCGGTGGCATGCCAACTTTCCATTCCTTTCTACTATTGAAGATTATATCCTACTATTCTCGTACGCGTCTGCAACTGGATCAGCCCGCTCGTGGAAATTGAATACTTTGACTCTTTTACATTCTTATATCGTTTTAGCAATAAAATTATTTATAAAATAAACTGTTCTGAACTCCAAAATCAAACATTCACATACACCCGATGCATTTTGTACACTGAAGTTGACTTCCAATGATTTATCAAGAAATTACTATTAGGAGTATCTACTACTGTCTTGCTGTGGCTATTAGGAACTTTATTGTGGCCGATTACCGCTTCACACAACTTGTCTATACAATACTATATAGTTGTATGCTATTAGCATACAATAACATAAAATTGTATACAATACATTTCGATAAAGCGTCGTTTGAAATCTGTAAGAATCGGTTAATATCTGAGTTCACTTCAACCTCTAATTTATACAGAGGACATGAGCCACTCTGTCGAAGAAGATAATAACTAGATATAAATTTTAAATTATAACTGGATATAAATTGTACGAGAAATATATTATAGATCATAACTAAAATATAATAAAGATAGAGGCATAAACATATATTATTCATCCCGAACCGTAATATCATCCCGATAAAAATCGTTTTCGCTTTTTCATACCTATGCAAGCGTAATACAATTGATAATCAACCAAAACACTTCTTTTTTTCGTTTGTCGCTTCGCTCCAAGAATTTTCATATTAATTTGAAAACGCCATGTATGTATGTATATTTGTCTAAAAACAATGCGAGAAAGTGTATCGTAGTGAGTTATCAAGGAACTAGGATTTGCAAAAAGAATGTATCTATTTCAGAGATCGGAAATGCTATTCTCGTATGTATTAATATTTCTGAGGCACGGTTTTACATACCGGTCTGGAAACTTGTAGAATGAGGCGTGACTCAGATAATAAGGCACAGTGGTAGTTCTAGCTTCTGCCACCTGTAGCGCTGCTGCCTTCGGTCAAGCCAATCAAAAGCAGATCTAAACCGCTGTGTATTGATGCAAATTTTTCGGAATAACGAATATTTTCAAGAGCGATATGATTGGAGAATGATACGGTTTTTTTTACTACTGAACCTATAGCGAGAATTACAATCATTTGTAATTCGAAAAAATCATCACGCTTATTTATTAATGTCATCTGTAAACATCAAGCGAGATCATAAGACTTTTGAAATAGCCAAATATAATATATTTTGGTGAAAATGTGATGCAACGTTTTTGGCATTTGACTGCGCGGAACTGCTGCTCACCATTTTTTACGCAATTTTTCGTCCGGCGGAACTTTAAACACTGAACACTGTCCACTATCGTTTTTCAAACGTTTCCAACAGTTCAGTAAGGCGTGCGATTTAGGCATTTTATAAATTGAATAGACTGTTTACTCTCTTTCGACACTAAAACGAAACACGAAATGCACATAAATAGGCACAGGTCCCAAACTGATGTGCCACGTAATTCAAAACTTAAAACGTAGTTTAAAAATTAAGTTGCAGTAGGGCATTGGATCATGATTCCAAAGCATGAGCTCCTATACGAGTTCATAAAGCATGGAGGTAAAATACAGCTCGCAGGAGTCATCACAGTTGAAGGGTAATATTTACCTTCAGAGTTAATTTTTTTTGGGTATCTGATGGTTGCATTCCTTGGAGCACATGAACAAGTACACGTTGTCAAATTTCACATGCTACGGATCCATATGACAAACTCTTCAGATACAATTTGATGCTTAAATGCAACTGGTAAATAATTACATGTACGCCTCCCCACCACCCCCTCCCCGAAGAAGACAGTGACAAAAATATGATGAACTGCCAATGTACCTCATATATGGATCGAGGGAGCGTTTCAGCGCTACATAATGGAAAGAAAAAAAAATGGATTTCCGCAATATATAGACATACCGTGTAATGGATTAAAATACTCCAATATCTATGGAGATATTGGTATCCCATGTACTGCTGAGAAATGAAAGGAATGCTGACTCCTCGAAAGCGACCGGCTTCTCTCACTAGGACTCCCTCGACGCCTTCACTTCCTACATGGTTATACGTTTGTCCATATATGACATTAGTATGACCTCATAATATCGAGGAACAGACGTCACAAATTCCTTTTAGCACCGCAGTCTACGTGTAGTATGTACGAAGGATTCTACACCAAATCTATCCGCATCTCGCGCTTTCGATCACCTATCTCATTCATACTATAGAATTTCTTACGTTACGGAGTATACTGTGCCTATCATGTACATCGAAAATATATTACAAAATTCAGTACGAGTTGTGTGCGGCCGTGTTGATGAATACCTGTTGTTATGGAATTGGCTTCGATTCGAATTCGGCTTCGAATCGAAGCCGATTCCATAACAACAGTTATATTACAAAATATCAATCTGGTTTGCAATTCCTTTCCAATAGTTCAGCATAATTGCATGTGCCTTTTCATTTTGTATTAAACGAAAAAAAATCAGAGACCTTATGGAAGTGAGAACGCTTTGAATAGGTTATAAAGTGCATACATTTTGTAAATTGTAACACTATTCCTATTTTTTAAAGCAGGGCCGGGTTGCTTTTTCCTACTTGTATGATTTTTTTTACTTTCAGCTTTTTAAAAGTGAAGACAAAAAGGCCCGAGGGGATCACTAAAAAATAACAGTGAGGACATTTTCGATAGAGAATATTTTAAAAAAACGATAAAAACTCGGATAATAATTTTATAATCGTTAGGATTACTACGTACGAACGCACTCAAAAATCGTCATACCAATAAAGAGATTTAAACAAACACAGTTAACACCTGCAACGCGAACTGCCACAATTCTGAAAAACGTTCGTATTGAATATGCGAATGTGCAGTGAAAATTTTAAAAACAATGCATATATACGATCTATTCCATACCAACTGAACGAGCTTTTGATCCGACCATTCTTTATTTGACTCGCACAATACGCCTCGAAAAAATCATTTTTGAGCACAATTTCATATCACCTGATTTGTAGGAAATTAAATGTAGGTTCTCGTTTATGACTTTCAAACAATGATTTTTGAAAAAGTAAACGGGCCAAATTTTTACAACTTTGTCAAATACAACGTTGACAGGCTTTTGAAGGTGACAACTCCCATGAAATACGTGAATTATATTGGTGATGGCGATTTTGGGTAAGAAATCTTCGGTGGTCATTCCAGTAAGTAATAAAGAATGCATGTCCTATGTAAAAAAAAATTGGTTATCGTTTTCGAGAAGTAAAGAGAGCTAGAAAAGGCTTTTCGAGGAAGCGCAGCAGGTAAAGGTGCTGATCAAGTCGTTTCTCAATTGACCATCATAGGTAAGCGATTACAAAACCCTCCTATTCATGTCAGTGAAGGACGTTACGAGTTCATCATAGGCAATATTTTATCACATCCCGTGCGAAAATTCAATTAGGACTTTGACCGGACCCAAACAATATTTCCCTAACTTCAATAGGGCCTTGAGCTGGAAGCCTCACATGGGCCATCAGTGGTCACTTTTTGCTACCGAGGGCCATTGAAAGCAAAATACTCAGGGCCTTTAAAACTGCCTCAACAGCGCTTCATCAAAACCATTCAGTCCGGTAAACGATCCGTACCAATCCCAGATAGACAGTCGTGATCATCACGCCGTGCATACAATTGATGAAGCAAATTTTACAGCATATTGACTACATGTCATGATGCAAAGCCGTGAACTCATTTAGTAAAGTGAATGTACAAAGCATTTTGATCTCAATATGTCGTTTACAAATGCATCGTACGCTTGAAGCACGTTGAACTCATATCTTTGTGCTCAAGTGTCCACAATTAATATCTGAAAATTTACGTCATATGGAAGTCATCCAGTGACTGTGTTGATGAATTCACTGGGTTAGCACTGGTAGTAGACATGCCATGCAAGCAACATGACGGCGATATGCATGTTTGTCAGTGATACATCCTATGACGGCGACATGCATGTTTCTAAGTGATACATTCGTTGAGCGCAATATGACGGCGATATGTATATTTTATCAGTGATACATCCCAGGAGCACAATATGATGGCGATATGCATGTTTCTCAGTAATACATTCCATGACGGCATTATGCATGTTTTCAGTGATACATTCGGTGAGCGCAATATGACGGCGGTATGCATATTTCTCAGTGATACATCCCATGAGCGCAATATGACGGCGATATGCGTGTTTCTGTGATACATCCTATGACGGCGATAGGCATATTTCTAACAAGGAGAAGGCAGAGGCTGGATGTCGCAAATCGGGTTCTCCTTTCGCATGGTGAAAGTTGAAAACCTCCGAATTAAAGTCGGTTTTGATTCTTGTTCCAATAAGCCTTAGTTGCTGAGTTATCGCGATTTGAAAATTTGGGAGTTTCGTCTCACGCCTAGAGTACGTTGAGCGTTGACACTTGAGACAAGAGCGGCCGTAGCTAATACGGTAAGATGACAGACCGGCACTCTGAAAGTTCACGGTTCGCGTCCCTATTCTTTTTTTAATTCATTTTTTTTTAATTTTATAATCTCTCATAAGACTTTACATGTGCAGATAAATAAGAAAATTTGAAAATATGTATTACTAGTTTTATTCGTCTATTATATTAAAATAGTTAATCCAATAATGAAGTCACAAATACAAAGCAAAATAATATTGAATAACAAATAATTAATCTATTAATCACGTCACAATAAGACAGCAAAATAATATGGTATAAAAAATAAATAATTAATCTATTTCACAGGAAAGCATATTTGAAGATATATATCTTCAAATATGCTTTCCTGATAGAATTTATAAGGTTAAATATAGTTGCGGTGGTATCACGTTCATTTTATGTACGTAGTGTCGTAAGCCTTTGTGCTTCCCTTGCTTTTACGATGGTTTCCACCCTCCAATTTGTCAACACACTGATCTGATAGAAGAATAATCAGAATAATTACCTGCCGCGAAATTTGCAAGTGTGAATTAGATTAATTATTTATTTGTTATACAATATTATTTTGCTTTGTAATTGTGACTTGATTATTAGATTAAGTATTTGTTATACAATATTATTTTGCTTAGTAATTGTGACTTCATTATTGGATTAATTATTTTAATATAATAGATGAATTAAACTATTAATACATATTTTCGAATTGACTTCTTTACCTGCACATGCAAAGTCTTATGAGAGATTATAAAATAAAAATAAAAATTAAATAAAAAAAAGGATGGGACGCGAACCGGGAACTTTCAGAGTGCCAGTCCGTCGTCTTACCGTATTGGCTACGGCCCCTCTCATCTCAAGAGTCAACGCTCAACATACTCTACGCGCGAGCCGAAACTCCCAAATTTTCAAATCGCGATATCTCAGCAACTAAAGCCTATTGGAACAAAAATAAAAAACGACGTTAATTCGGAGGTCTTCATCTTTCACCAGGCGAAAGGAGAACCCGATTCGCGACATCCAGGCTCTGCCTTCTCCTTGTAAGTGATACATTCGATGAGCGCAAAATGACGGCGATATGTATATTCGTTAGTGATACATCCCGTAACCGCAATATGACGGCGGTATGCATCCAAATCGCCGCAATAAGCAGACACAAAGTAAGTTTGCACAAGTGTTAGAATGGCTAGGTAGGTAGCGCGCTCGGCTCTCGAATTAGAAGACATGGTTCAAACCGTAGGTAGGTACAAAATTTAACTAGGCAAGAATACGTTTTTAATCCATTTATCATATAGGCAGGAACATCAATAAAGTGTAAAGGGATAAAATAAAAATCCTACCATATTTTTTTTTATCAATATTTTGGATTTTTTTTTTATTTTTCACGCTATGACACTCATATGAGCTCCGTATGAGTACAGCATATTTACGTCACGCCATGCCGCTAATATGAGCTCCGTATGAGCACAGCATAGTTCCGTCACGCCATACCGCTAATATGAGCTCCGTATGAGCACTACAGTTTCTTCACGCCGTGACACCCATATGAGCCCCATATGCACTCACTTATTGTTGGATATTCGTGAGCCAAATTTGCTAGTCTGATGAATTGACTGCATGCATATTCGCGTGAGAACAACTTTGCTTCATTTGGATGTATTATTGTGAATCATCGTGTGATGCAAATATGACTTCAACGGGAGCACTCATAAGGGATACACAGCTGTGAGACTTTCTATGCCGCAGTGATGATGTACATATGATGCCAATATGAGGTACATCCGTCTATCTGGGATGGATTTGAGTACGTGCGAGCATATGTGTGCAGAGGCGGTTTATACACTAGGCTCGCTAGGCCCGGGCCTAGGGCGCCGCGCGTCAGCGGAATCTGCAAGTACGTGCGCCCCTTCTTATCTCGCCCGCTTATGATCGCCAAGCAGGACGGCCAGCGGGGGAGGGGGGGGGGGGGCAACTTTCTCAGGCCTAGGGCGCTAATTTTCGTAAAGCGGCCCTGTATGTGTGCGTGGGTAGGTGTTTGCGTGTATATATATATACCCCTTTAAAAACTTTTAAAAAGTAAAAAAAGAACGCCAAGTAACAAAATACCCCCGAAACCATTATTGCTTGTTTGATCATATACAAAATTCTGATTTATCTTGAAATATTTTTTAATTTTATTTAACGAATGCTTTTATTATATTTTTTCAATTAAAATGTACAAAAAAAGTGAAATAACTTTTTATAAAGTAGCCAAGCAAGTTTACTAAAAACGTAAACAAAATTGTTAAACCTTAGAACTAATGTTTTCCTAAATATTTAATTTTTATTTTAAAAATCACATTACTATTATAGCAAAAAATTGGTATTACCATTATATAAAAATACAACGTATTTACCACATAAGTACACTGGAAATGCTGTGCAACGACTTGGCGTGCATGGTTAAGAGAAATAGCTCGGGAAGATACACAATATATATGTAACCTGTAACAACGCATCAACTGCCAGAGTTATTAACAATGCGACTTCCTGCACCTTGCGCTAGTGTGATTCGGACAAGATAACATTGATATATAGTGTTATCGGTGTATATATCGGTCCACACAATTCACGTGCCCGTGTCAGAGCTACGTTATATCCACTATTGACGAATATTCGATTGTACTCGGAAAAACCATCGAATATAGCGTAATGAGTATCAGGAGAGATACTCAGATATTTCGATTTTCACCAGCAAGACGACGGCACCGTAATTCGAATTTTAAAATTGCCGATGCTGTGGCTTAGAGACGGATACAATACACAAACAGACGGATCAATACATAAAAGTATATACGAAATATATTTCATGTAATGTATAAAGTTGTCTGATAGAGGAGAAAGAATATACTTTTATATATCGTATTAAATTATGCATAAAAAAAAGATTTAACGTATCGTATCGTCTAGGGGAACATCACTGATTTGATCCATACTTTGCGGGATCACGAAATTTGATTTCCAGTTGCATAACAAATTGCAGCAGTCTATGTTTTTCCAACCTGAGAGTTAAGTAGTCGGAAAGACGAAATCCTTCGCCGAGCTATTTTTCTTAACCATGCACGCCAAGTCGTTGCACAGCATTTCCAGTGTACTTAGGTGGTAAATACGTTGTATTTTTATATAATGGTAATACCAATTTTTTGCTATAATAGTAATGTGATTTTTAAAATAAAAATTAAATATTTAGGAAAACATTAGTTCTAAGGTTTAACAATTTTGTTTACGTTTTTAGTAAACTTGCTTGGCTACTTTATAAAAAGTTATTTCACTTTTTTTGTACATTTTAATTGAAAAAATATAATAAAAGCATTCGTTAAATAAAATTATAAAATATTTCAAGATAAATCAGAATTTTTTATATGATCAAACAAGCAATAATGGTTTCGGGGGTATTTTGTTACTTGGCGTTCTTTTTTTACTTTTTAAAAGTTTTTAAAGGGGATTTCATATCTTTTTGAAAGGGGAAAAATCTTTTTTTCGTTCTGCGCCAGTTCAAAGAGGAGCGAATTCAAATATCTTTTCATTACTTGGTATTATTTTTTTTCACTTTTTCAAAGATTCTAAAAGGGTAAGATTTAAACAGATAGTTAAAAAAACACGACACGTCGTTTCTGAAAACTTGTATATTACCAAATGCTATAAATATTTTTTTTAAAGTCTTCAGTCCCTTCCACTATTAAATCGACGTATTTGCAGGGTGATTTACAAACGCCTATTAGTGAAATATTTATTCATAGTTCGCTTATTTGTATTCACATGCATGCATACAAATACAATGGTATTTACAAATATTCTGAACGTGTACAAATAAATTCACAGAAAAAAATTGGAAATACAGTAGAACCTCGATTATCCGAACCTCGATTATCCGAACCTCGATTATCCGAACCCTCAATTATCCGAACGATGGCTTAGTTTATCCGAACGCTCAATTATCCGAATGTTGGCGCGAAAGATACATTGTTGCTCGCTGCCACTGCCGTGAGCAACAATGAGCAACCCAACGCAACTTCTTCTCAAACGGCTGCGAGACTTAGCCGCTCAAAAACGCGTTACGGCCGTTCGTCAATTAAAAATGGCCGATTTTATAAAAAAAAAAAATATTAAAAGAGGCATTCGACTTTTTTCAGGTGTTTAATATATACAGTAGAACCTCGATTATACGAACCCTCAATTATCCGAACGATAGCTTAGTTTATCCGAACGCTCAATTA
The DNA here is from genome assembly GCA_964007375.1 of Ophion obscuratus. Taxonomy (NCBI): domain Eukaryota; kingdom Metazoa; phylum Arthropoda; class Insecta; order Hymenoptera; family Ichneumonidae; genus Ophion; species Ophion obscuratus. The sequence continues at coordinate 23,062,974 of OZ023316.1, forward strand.
TCCGAACGTTGGCGTGAAAGATACATTGTTGCTCGCTGCCACTGCCGTGAGCAACAATGAGCAACCCAACGCAACTTCTCCTTCTCAAACGGCTGCGACACTTAGCCGCTCAAAAACGCGTTACGGCCGTTCGTCATCTAAAAATGGACGATTTTATAAAAAATATATTAAAAAAAGGCATTCGACTCTTTTCAGCTGTTTAATATATATATATATATTTTAACACCTGATATATGTATGTACATAAAAACAGTACATACATATATATTAAAATTTGACATGTACTGTACTGTTTTTATGTAAAAGGTTGTTGTTTATGATCTCGTCCCAAATAACCCACGTTTCGATTATCCGAACTTTTGATTATCCGAACTAGTCTCGGTCCCAATTGGTATGGATAATCGAGGTTCTACTGTATTCACAACAAAATTTGAATATTTACAAGAAATCCTGTGAATTAAAAAAAATTCAAATCAATATCTATGAATGCAAATGTATTCACAAAAAATTGTAAATACAAAAAAATTCACAAAATAAGTTGAGCATTTTTTCGTATTTAAGACAAATTAAAATCAAATTCACAATGATTAGATTAAAATTTACACCAAACGTGAGTTCTTACGTATTTTGAGAGAAAACATTGCGTCGAGGCGAAGAAATTTTTGCAAAAAAGTGAGTTCCAAATATTACATCATAAATATGAAAAAATTCACAAAATGAGTTGTGAATTTCCTCAAGTTGAAGAAAATTAAAATCGAATTCACGACAATTATATTAAAATTTACGCCACAAGTGAGTTCTTATGTATTTTGAGAGAAACCATTGTGTTGAGGCAAAAGTTTTCTCTCAAAATGCGTACGAACTCACTAATGGTGTAAATTTTAATCTAATTATTGTGAATTTGATTTTAATTTGTCTTAAATATGAAAAAAGTCACAACTTATTTTGTGAATTTTTTTGTATTTACAATTTTTTATGAATACATTTGCATTCACAGATTGTGATGTGTATGTTTTTTTAATTCACAGGATTTTTTGTAAATATTCACTTTTTTGTGAATATTCACAAGTTTTTCTGTGAATCTATTTGTATGTTCAGAATATTTGTGAATACAATTGTATTTGTATGCATGCATGTGAATACAAAAAGTGAAGTATGAATACATTTGTATTTATATTCACATGAAAATCACGATGTGAATATATTCATATTCGTATTTATAAATAGAATTACGCCCAAGTCTGTACCTCTTAATGTTTTACTTTTTGATATACCGTCTCCATGTTTCATGAATTGCGCTTTGTTTGTGGCAGCAGGAGAAAACTTTTAATAAAAAAAACTAGAGATGAATAAAAATATTTTACGAAAATCCAACTTCATTGCGATATTTTATTTGCGTGTTCAGCGAGTGGAATGCAAATCGATTTGTTCATTGTAAACAAAAACCGGATGCACTTGGATAACGCGTCACATTTACCCTGCTGGAGGCTGCTCAAAAATACACGTCTTTCAAATTTATATAGTGGATTCGTTACATATACTGAATGCACCCTTCAAATTTTAATATTTGATTTTAATAATTTTGAATTGAATTTTTAATTTCATAATTTAATTTTAAATTTGAATTCAGCAAACAGTTTTTACATAAGAAGATGCCTAGACTCATGCCGATCGGTAATGGTAAACGGAAAAAAAAACTACACACACGGAATAGTGTAAAAAATATTAAGGATGTTATGAAAAAATGTCAAATCATTCAGTATATTACCAAAATTGTCACCCAAAAATTGAATGATCCGTCTACGGCATTTATTAAATATTGACTTTTATGTAAATGAAGACGTCAGTTTTTCTCCCGGCGACGAAACGGAGAGGTGGAGCGAGCCAACGTCGCATGAAGGCTTAATGGCACACATGTTTCAATGCCTATGGTCACCGTGACCGGGCCATACTTTCAATAAAGCTCATTTTCAAAGAGAACTCATCTTTTTTTTCTTTCTTTTAGACAATTGACATTTATCGTTTAAAATGAATTCGGTTGAATAAAGGAATGTAAACACCGTGTAATAATAATAGACGAAAATCAGTTATTTGTTAAATATTCGGGTTCGTGAAAGAAATACCTTAAAGTGCAGAACCATATATTTTCGAAACGCGAGTTTTCTTTTTTTTTCAGATTGGTACGGAAAATTTGTATATAAAATTTTTTTTACTTTTAAACAAGCTTTTATTTAATGTACTAAAAAGTGTAAAATATTTTTTTTTACCCAGTCACCTATATGTGACTATAAATAAAAGTTTGAGGGTCCCTACGTTTCAAATGTTTCATTAACCATATTTAATTTGGCACAATAGAAATTAGAGAAATTATTATCACACATTTATACTCAGTTTCCGGATTTTTATTCAAGAAATCTTAGGTTGTTTTACAGTAAATTAAAACTAAAGCCGGTCTGACAAAAAAAAGGTTTCGTTGACAATCATCTTATTTTAAATTTACATAATAGCCGCTAATCACGTAACACATAAAATATGCAGCTTCAATCACACTTTCATGTTAACATTAAAAAGCGCACAATCATTCACAATCTGGCCTTCCTTGGCCAGATGGCACAATAGTCCTAAGGCCTTTTCATTTTATGAAAAATGCTAAAATTCATGTTTTAATCATTTTTATGTTATGTCAAGCTGGAAAAATGTCAAAAGGTTTCGTTGTCGCTCTCCGTACCGGAAAAGGGTTTCATGCCCAAATGTTGCTCGATTCGAGGCATCGAGCGACATGGAGTATCTGAAGTTTGGCTTTCCATAGTATTTGACACATTGAGCGCACTTGGGACGATAAACTTCAAGGCGTTGAACGACATAACCAAGGAAAGTCTTCGATGCAGGTGTGGCAGTCGAAGATTTCTCGGAGATGGCGGACTATCATCGTTCCATGTAGACGTAGATTGTGCAGCCGCAACAATGAAATATGGTGATCACCACAGTATGAAAAGAATGGCAAGACATATGAAAGCGCTGTCAGGCTTGAGTCTGTGAGATCGAGCCAAACATTAGGTGTTGTCCTAGAACACGATTACGCGACAATCACAGGTTCGCACCAATTGTATTCGTATGAACCCGTGATCAAATATACAGGTGTCGATTGCATCGCATGTATGTTAATTAGGCCGCCTATTCGATACCTGTATGTTTGATCACGGGTTCGTATGAACAAAATTCGCAAGAACTTGAAATGGTCGTGTAATGGCATTCTATTTTACATGTTCTATTGGACGCCGTAGGGGATCTAGGTTTATATATCGTGTTGCACAAAGCCTTTATTTCTCATGAGAGATTTTTCAGCAATGAATAATATTTCAGGGAAAATAATTGTCAAGCTCTGCGTCAATATAAATTCTACAGAGTCGAATGCATTTTCTACAAAAAAAAAAAAACTTTTTTTTTGTATTCACTTTTTTGTGAATATTCACAAGTTTTTCTGTGAATCTATTTGTATGTTCAGAATATTTGTGAATACAATTGTATTTGTATGCATGCATGTGAATACAAAAAGTGAAGTATGAATACATTTGTATTTATATTCACATGAAAATCACGATGTGAATATATTCATATTCGTATTTATAAATAGAATTACGCCCAAGTCTGTACCTCTTAATGTTTTACTTTTTGATATACCGTCTCCATGTTTCATGAATTGCGCTTTGTTTGTGGCAGCAGGAGAAAACTTTTAATAAAAAAAACTAGAGATGAATAAAAATATTTTACGAAAATCCAACTTCATTGCGATATTTTATTTGCGTGTTCAGCGAGTGGAATGCAAATCGATTTGTTCATTGTAAACAAAAACCGGATGCACTTGGATAACGCGTCACATTTACCCTGCTGGAGGCTGCTCAAAAATACACGTCTTTCAAATTTATATAGTGGATTCGTTACATATACTGAATGCACCCTTCAAATTTTAATATTTGATTTTAATAATTTTGAATTGAATTTTTAATTTCATAATTTAATTTTAAATTTGAATTCAGCAAACAGTTTTTACATAAGAAGATGCCTAGACTCATGCCGATCGGTAATGGTAAACGGAAAAAAAAAACTACACACACGGAATAGTGTAAAAAATATTAAGGATGTTATGAAAAAATGTCAAATCATTCAGTATATTACCAAAATTGTCACCCAAAAATTAAATGATCCGTCTACGGCATTTATTAAATATTGACTTTTATGTAAATGAAGACGTCAGTTTTTCTCCCGGCGACGAAACGGAGAGGTGGAGCGAGCCAACGTCGCATGAAGGCTTAATGGCACACATGTTTCAATGCCTATGGTCACCGTGACCGGGCCATACTTTCAATAAAGCTCATTTTCAAAGAGAACTCATCTTTTTTTTCTTTCTTTTAGACAATTGACATTTATCGTTTAAAATGAATTCGGTTGAATAAAGGAATGTAAACACCGTGTAATAATAATAGACGAAAATCAGTTATTTGTTAAATATTCGGGTTCGTGAAAGAAATACCTTAAAGTGCAGAACCATATATTTTCGAAACGCGAGTTTTCTTTTTTTTTCAGATTGGTACGGAAAATTTGTATATAAAAAATTTTTTACTTTTAAACAAGCTTTTATTTAATGTACTAAAAAGTGTAAAATATTTTTTTTTACCCAGTCACCTATATGTGACTATAAATAAAAGTTTGAGGGTCCCTACGTTTCAAATGTTTCATTAACCATATTTAATTTGGCACAATAGAAATTAGAGAAATTATTATCACACATTTATACTCAGTTTCCGGATTTTTATTCAAGAAATCTTAGGTTGTTTTACAGTAAATTAAAACTAAAGCCGGTCTGACAAAAAAAAGGTTTCGTTGACAATCATCTTATTTTAAATTTACATAATAGCCGCTAATCACGTAACACATAAAATATGCAGCTTCAATCACACTTTCATGTTAACATTAAAAAGCGCACAATCATTCACAATCTGGCCTTCCTTGGCCAGATGGCACAATAGTCCTAAGGCCTTTTCATTTTATGAAAAATGCTAAAATTCATGTTTTAATCATTTTTATGTTATGTCAAGCTGGAAAAATGTCAAAAGGTTTCGTTGTCGCTCTCCGTACCGGAAAAGGGTTTCATGCCCAAATGTTGCTCGATTCGAGGCATCGAGCGACATGGAGTATCTGAAGTTTGGCTTTCCATAGTATTTGACACATTGAGCGCACTTGGGACGATAAACTTCAAGGCGTTGAACGACATAACCAAGGAAAGTCTTCGATGCAGGTGTGGCAGTCGAAGATTTCTCGGAGATGGCGGACTATCATCGTTCCATGTAGACGTAGATTGTGCAGCCGCAACAATGAAATATGGTGATCACCACAGTATGAAAAGAATGGCAAGACATATGAAAGCGCTGTCAGGCTTGAGTCTGTGAGATCGAGCCAAACATTAGGTGTTGTCCTAGAACACGATTACGCGACAATCACAGGTTCGCACCAATTGTATTCGTATGAACCCGTGATCAAATATACAGGTGTCGATTGCATCGCATGTATGTTAATTAGGCCGCCTATTCGATACCTGTATGTTTGATCACGGGTTCGTATGAACAAAATTCGCAAGAACGTGAAATGGTCGTGTAATGGCATTCTATTTTACATGTTCTATTGGACGCCGTAGGGGATCTAGGTTTATATATCGTGTTGCACAAAGCCTTTATTTCTCATGAGAGATTTTTCAGCAATGAATAATATTTCAGGGAAAATAATTGTCAAGCTCTGCGTCAATATAAATTCTACAGAGTCGAATGCATTTTCTACAAAAAAAAAAAAACTTTTTTTTTGTATTCACTTTTTTGTGAATATTCACAAGTTTTTCTGTGAATCTATTTGTATGTTCAGAATATTTGTGAATACAATTGTATTTGTATGCATGCATGTGAATACAAAAAGTGAAGTATGAATACATTTGTATTTATATTCACATGAAAATCACGATGTGAATATATTCATATTCGTATTTATAAATAGAATTACGCCCAAGTCTGTACCTCTTAATGTTTTACTTTTTGATATACCGTCTCCATGTTTCATGAATTGCGCTTTGTTTGTGGCAGCAGGAGAAAACTTTTAATAAAAAAAACTAGAGATGAATAAAAATATTTTACGAAAATCCAACTTCATTGCGATATTTTATTTGCGTGTTCAGCGAGTGGAATGCAAATCGATTTGTTCATTGTAAACAAAAACCGGATGCACTTGGATAACGCGTCACATTTACCCTGCTGGAGGCTGCTCAAAAATACACGTCTTTCAAATTTATATAGTGGATTCGTTACATATACTGAATGCACCCTTCAAATTTTAATATTTGATTTTAATAATTTTGAATTGAATTTTTAATTTCATAATTTAATTTTAAATTTGAATTCAGCAAACAGTTTTTACATAAGAAGATGCCTAGACTCATGCCGATCGGTAATGGTAAACGGAAAAAAAAAACTACACACACGGAATAGTGTAAAAAATATTAAGGATGTTATGAAAAAATGTCAAATCATTCAGTATATTACCAAAATTGTCACCCAAAAATTAAATGATCCGTCTACGGCATTTATTAAATATTGACTTTTATGTAAATGAAGACGTCAGTTTTTCTCCCGGCGACGAAACGGAGAGGTGGAGCGAGCCAACGTCGCATGAAGGCTTAATGGCACACATGTTTCAATGCCTATGGTCACCGTGACCGGGCCATACTTTCAATAAAGCTCATTTTCAAAGAGAACTCATCTTTTTTTTCTTTCTTTTAGACAATTGACATTTATCGTTTAAAATGAATTCGGTTGAATAAAGGAATGTAAACACCGTGTAATAATAATAGACGAAAATCAGTTATTTGTTAAATATTCGGGTTCGTGAAAGAAATACCTTAAAGTGCAGAACCATATATTTTCGAAACGCGAGTTTTCTTTTTTTTTCAGATTGGTACGGAAAATTTGTATATAAAAAAATTTTTACTTTTAAACAAGCTTTTATTTAATGTACTAAAAAGTGTAAAATATTTTTTTTTACCCAGTCACCTATATGTGACTATAAATAAAAGTTTGAGGGTCCCTACGTTTCAAATGTTTCATTAACCATATTTAATTTGGCACAATAGAAATTAGAGAAATTATTATCACACATTTATACTCAGTTTCCGGATTTTTATTCAAGAAATCTTAGGTTGTTTTACAGTAAATTAAAACTAAAGCCGGTCTGACAAAAAAAAGGTTTCGTTGACAATCATCTTATTTTAAATTTACATAATAGCCGCTAATCACGTAACACATAAAATATGCAGCTTCAATCACACTTTCATGTTAACATTAAAAAGCGCACAATCATTCACAATCTGGCCTTCCTTGGCCAGATGGCACAATAGTCCTAAGGCCTTTTCATTTTATGAAAAATGCTAAAATTCATGTTTTAATCATTTTTATGTTATGTCAAGCTGGAAAAATGTCAAAAGGTTTCGTTGTCGCTCTCCGTACCGGAAAAGGGTTTCATGCCCAAATGTTGCTCGATTCGAGGCATCGAGCGACATGGAGTATCTGAAGTTTGGCTTTCCATAGTATTTGACACATTGAGCGCACTTGGGACGATAAACTTCAAGGCGTTGAACGACATAACCAAGGAAAGTCTTCGATGCAGGTGTGGCAGTCGAAGATTTCTCGGAGATGGCGGACTATCATCGTTCCATGTAGACGTAGATTGTGCAGCCGCAACAATGAAATATGGTGATCACCACAGTATGAAAAGAATGGCAAGACATATGAAAGCGCTGTCAGGCTTGAGTCTGTGAGATCGAGCCAAACATTAGGTGTTGTCCTAGAACACGATTACGCGACAATCACAGGTTCGCACCAATTGTATTCGTATGAACCCGTGATCAAATATACAGGTGTCGATTGCATCGCATGTATGTTAATTAGGCCGCCTATTCGATACCTGTATGTTTGATCACGGGTTCGTATGAACAAAATTCGCAAGAACTTGAAATGGTCGTGTAATGGCATTCTATATTACATGTTCTATTGGACGCCGTAGGGGATCTAGGTTTATATATCGTGTTGCACAAAGCCTTTATTTCTCATGAGAGATTTTTCAGCAATGAATAATATTTCAGGGAAAATAATTGTCAAGCTCTGCGTCAATATAAATTCTACAGAGTCGAATGCATTTTCTACAAAAAAAAAAAAACTTCATCGTCTATGACAAGATTCTGTTCAGAAAATTTAGAAGATATGTTCATAAAATGTTAATGGAACGAGGTTATGAACACACAAATTGGTAATGACATATAGAAGCTAGGTTATGCTCTCAAGGCACACAAAAGCTACACATGCACGTCTGTCTGCGAATTTTTTAATGATTTTATATAAGCAAGTGAAAGAAATGAGCACATTCTTGAATTTTTAACTTACTCTGTATCTATTTGCGTATCGTCCTCGCTGTTTCTCCGACGGTTTCCGCGCGAGCGCCACGGCCAATATACGCATGTTAGGATCAAATAAATAATCCACACCTAAATTTGAACGACGTGAACCTTTGTTAAATAAATTTTTGGCTGTAATAAGAGCCGTTTGTTTTCTTTTTTCACATCCACGCTCGACTAACCGTGTTTGGTTACTCGAGCTGTCAAAGCGACTGTATTAGAATACATATATATATATATATATATATATATATATATATATATATATATATATATATTGCAAGCAGGGTGTAGTTCGAGTCGTGCCGTTCGAGAGAGCGGTGGCGTTGCTGTGCCTGTTGCGCTAAAGTGTTAATCAATTCACAGAACGGCGTATGTGTTATGTTTACGATATGAGCCAACGACTTTATTTCATTCAATGAAAGACAATGGACGAGTGTTGAAGAATTTTTGGGGTAAAAAGTCACCCGAAAATTCGGCCGAAAATTATGAGATCCTGAGATTGAGTGGACAAATCGAAAAATAGCCCGAACAAAATCGATAGGAAAAAATCACATTACATTGGTAAACTGTCATTAGATTTTCGATTTGTTGCCGCGTTTTCGCGTACTATCGGAACAAAGTTAAAACGTCGTCTGCTAGAGCCCATCTTACTGTATAAAGAGTCGCGGCGTGTCGTCAGTCGGTCAGTGGCGTCGAGATCGGTGGCATCGATCAGTGGCGTCAAATTTTTTTTTTTTGTTAATTGGCGTCAAGACGCTGCCGCGTCTCTTGATACCTGCGCGTAAACGTGTATATGTGAACGTCCAGTGTATGTGTTTGCTTGTGTGCGTAGGTATGCGCGTGTATACATGCGTACAGATGTCTGCGTGTGCGTCTATTTGTACAAGAGTATGAGTCGCGTGCGTCTTCATGTGTATACGCGTATGTATCTGCTTGCGTTTTCGTATGTACAGGCTTTTAAAATAAACTGCAATGGTAGTAATAAAAAATAGATACAAGACAACCTTTTTTACTGCAAAAATGTATTTTTCAGCAATTCACCACTATGTTAACATTTTTTTAACATTTCTGACACTTTAAAACACTCTCGTTCGAAATTATTATAAGATTATCACTTCGAATATAGTTATAGTCAACGACTGAAATTACTCTTGAAGGGTACATAACACGAAGGAGCGAAATAAAATATTAATGATTCGATGAAAAGTAATATTAACTTAGTTTTAATTCGGAGATGAAGTGCTGAAACGCATTCTCAAAAATGGGGATGTTTTTTGTTTTTCATCGATCGCGTTTTAACGGTAGGAGATATTAAAAAATTTCAAATTGCAACAATATTCATTTTTTTGTGCACTATACATTGGAGATGAGAACGATAACGTTATCGACGAAAAACGAAAAACACCCTTATTTTCGAGGGTTCGCTTCACCCCTTAAAACCGTTTTTGCGCCGATAGAAAAAAATACGTATCGCTTACTTTTCGGTGCTTTATAACATATCCAAATTTCAAAAAAAAATCGTAGGGTGTCAGCTGAGGGATGTTCCTTGTAAGTCTCAAAAATGGTGAATAAATCTTTCCCTTAAAAAACCAATCGCGAAAATCAGCAATTTGTTTCCTAGCCTGAAGGTTCCTCCCCCCTTAATACTTTCAACAAGTGACCTTAACTTAACTCTTGTAAATTTTCTTAGTAATTAACAAATTATTTGTTGAGCGCGAGTGAACATTTCTTGGTTATCGCTTTTATATTTATTTATGGAGAACATTTGCAGGAAAATACCGTCCGTTGTAAATAGATGTTAGGAGTTACTAATAGTTCAGTTACCATTTATTGCAAAAAATACCCTATAAAATCAATAGTTCAACAAAAAGTTAATTTACAAACAGTATACTTTTTGCCGCGTCAATCGAATTAAAAACATCTACATAGAATTCGAAAAAGGATGCCGGTCGAAAATTAAAAAAAAATCCTATGAAGAAATGTGGCATATTAGGAAAGTACCGTTAAAAACATAGAACGAAATTGTTTAAAAACTTGTAGTATTTTTCTGAAAGCATATTAGACATTCAACAAAAATAGCACAATTCATTCCTTACGTCGTATTAGTATTTACCGAACTGTACGGATATACATCCATAGAGGGCGAAGAAGCTCAGCAGTATTTTTTTAACAAAATGACTCATCGAAAACTCACGAAAAAAAAGGATTTTGGAATGGAACTTTCACCCGAAATTCCTCGTATTCCCTCATGGGATCGTCTAAGTATTCGTTCGATACAATATCAGTTTCGCAATTGTAGTATAAAGTCAAGATGGACGCCATGTGCGTTATCTGTGTTTTAATTATCGTGATGTTTTGAAAATAAATCAGTGAAAACCAGTGAAAAGTACTTACTGGTATAGCAGGAAACCACGCAAAAACGTCGACAACGGCCGACGACGCCTCCGCCGTGGTACAGGACGCGCTCGCGATAAATATGAGATTATGTCTTGTGCGTTCCCTGCTGGAGGCGTTTCTTTTTATTGGAATATATCACAGAAAAAACTAGCGCATGTATCTCAGTACACGCAATAGAAGTGAAACGTCTATGTCGGCCTTTGCATGTCTTAATTTGTAATGAACAGTAATATTTTTGCTTATTGTGGAGAGAGAGAGAGTAATCCAAAAGGCATATAGTATTTAAAGGATGTGTATTATAAAAATAAGAAGACCTGGAATACAGTGTCCATCATAATTAATTTATTTCGTTGATTTCCATAGTTTCGTCGGGTGGCGCTTCAATACGTCAAGCAGACACTGCTTAATAGCCTTATGGTAACTAAAATATGAGACGTATATTCTCAATTCAACATTTTCCAGATATCGCGAAAAAATTGCGTCTATCGTAGGTCCGGATTTCGTT
>OZ023316.1:24434924-24460366 GCA_964007375.1 Ophion obscuratus
TGCAATGTTAGTCAAGTCAGTTTTTTTTCTCTTTACATTGAGCAAACACACTTCGAATTGTATTTGGTACCATCACACAAAATTTGAACGATGGGTTTTAACACTTGCCACGATTATAATGATTTTGAGTCGGTAATTGTAGAAAATGGTTAGAATTTTTTTCACGGTATCGAAGTGTACATATGACTCGGAAAATATGGAAGGTGGATTGAATTCAAATATTGCTGAAAGCGATCGAGGTACTATACCAGCAACGGAGAGAACTCTGGGAGGTTTGACCAATTTATGTACGGGCCAACCGTGTATCGAACGTCGATATACTTTTGAAGAAGAATATTCGTTCGCCTTTCTAATCTTCGATGCGCTTATCGATTTTTGCATGATACTGGCCTAATCATACAAATGTGTTCATAAAGCTACAAACATGAAAAACAATTCTTGAAAGACTCATTTTGCAAATGTTTTGGAACTTGAAGTAAAAAAGTGGCATAATTCGGTGTCCTCGAGGACAGCCGAAAATTGGATGCTAGCAATTCTCAGCGTCTGTCAGGCCTTAGGAATTTAAAGAAGCTGAAATGTATCAATGGCAAAGTAAGACAGTACATCTACAAATCCCTCTACGCAAAACGGAAATTCCCGACGGAAGGGAGCTTCGAGTCGCTTTCTGCTGAATTCGGACGTGTCACTTGTTACTTGAATCAATTCGCATTCCAAAAATGACGAACAATTTTCCGAAATGCATTACGAACCACTCTGTACGCCGGTGTATTTATCGCTCGCATTACTGGACAACGTCCTCGGTGCTATTTTATCGCTCGGTCTCCATTCGTAGAGAAGACACCGTTCGATTATTGCGCTATGTTATTGCTCACAATTGGTCATACCTCTTGAGTTTTCACAACTCAACGCAATGTATGTAATTAGCATGTATGAGCGTGAATGCGTATTATTTACAGATACATAAATGTATAAACATATACGAAAATATTAACCGAGCCCGAGGAATACGTAATGTGAAGCTCTGCCAGGAAGTGTCGCGCTTACAGGCAGGTAGCGAAGCAACTATAGACACACATCATCCTAGACTACTCTCGCCAAGCCCTGTCTAGTACGAACAATGAAACAAAACAAAAATGCAGGTAGGCACGCTGATTTTCAGTTTCAGTCGAGGACATAAACCCGTAGTACACAACACAATCGATGCGCGCTTGCGATTTCATCTCAAGCACATATATCTTCCGGGCTTATTATTGCCAAGCGCGCTACTCATCAAGAGTGTCGAATACAAACGTAACCTCGGTATAGAAAAAAAAATATATATAACGGGTAAATTGACATTGCAAACGTCTGTGAGGTAAAATTAATTGATTTTCGCATCATTTTCATTTGCCGAGTCTGTTAGATATATTCGCGATCATAGCAACGATGAACAATTTCGCGTTGATGAGAGGTCCGTTTAAAGACACTTGTTTTCTTTTTTGTTCGTTCATTTTTCACCTGTATTAATAGATGTTTTCGTTTTCATTAATTTCTGGTTTACCGTTTCTCTGGCCTGGTACGTCGAGAAAAGTAATACCGGGAGACACCGTGAGTCGCTTGATCAACAACTCTGCTCCCTGAGAGAGATTCTACGAGGTAAGTTCGAGCTCACTCGTCCATCGGTTGAGCATATATATTCATCCTTCTGTGGGAATATATATGTATATTCAATGGTTCAAGAGTCCCGAAGCAACGCCAAAAAGGGCGTCATTAAAATTGATTTAAGAGAGGAGAAAAGAAATCGCGTCTAGTGGTACTTTTGAATTATAACTCGGCTCAATTTATTGTCGGTGATAATAAAGTTTACTTTCAGTTGTGAAAAATGTGGGAATTCGCAAGATTTATTCTTTTTCCTTTTTCCTCTTAATGATCCTGGTAACCTCAACGGTATGCACAAATATATAACTCTGCGACGCCATTATTCGTGCAGCGGTGTCGGTTGGTACCGAAAGCTACCGATAGAGGCACTGACTTCGGTCGACGTCAAACTGCTGGCAATTTACGTCTTAAGGAGTTTCGAGATGAAAATCAAAATGCTTGTAGATGATTGAAATTTATATCACCGAGGTATTAATTAAAGATACATATACTGGCCAAGAATTCATTCGTTTCACGACAGTTTTGGAGATCTTTTAAGTTCAAGTTGAGTCTTTATTCGCGCTTTTCACATCCTAGAGGTGGCGCGGCGATATTTCAATATGGTCGTTCAAAGTATACCCTCAAACGTAAACAATTACTTCGTTCTTGATTGCCTACGAGTTTGCTATTGGATTGACCTCCATGGTAGATTGGTAAGGTATTCCTTCGCGGGGGGCATGAGGAGGGCCCCTTCTGAATAATTGATTAAATTGTAGTGGCGCTTAACGGCGGGGTAAAGTTAATTCGGCGAAAAAAGGCATGTTTTTAAGATTTTTTGTTTGGCGTAACGAATAGTGTTCGTTTATTGAAAAATTTACATATAATAAAGTAACATTTGAACAACATTCTCCTAAATTTGCATTGCGAAATATTCAAAATTGAGCGAGTGAAAATTAAACCCCGGAGGCGCCTCGAAAAAAAGTTGGTTTGCGGTGTGCACCATAACTCGCAACAGAATCATTTGAAACAAAAAAATCAAAATGCATTTGTTAAAGGAGATGTTTCTCGAGGTAATGACGGGAGGATTTATTTTTTTCGATTTTTCGATTTTTCGTAGCACTTGGGAGCTAACAGCCCGATTTTCGCTAAAAAAAATCGGCTAATTTGTTGTTGAAAAATTAGTGATTATTAAAAAAAATCAAAAAAGCTCTCGACAATACCTGGTGAATTATGTGAAGAAGTACTGTGCAAAATTTCAAAGCGATTGGTCCAGTAGAATTTGAGCTATCGTGTACACGGACTTCAAATATGACAAGTCTCAGAAAAACGGTTTGAAAAACGCAGAAGAGAAGAGAACGGTATGGAGCAATAGACGCTCAAATACTCATAACTTCGTCAATTTTACTCCGATCGACTTGAAATTTTAACACAATATTCTTGATATATTATACATTAATTTAAAAAATTAAAAAAAAATGAAAAAAAATTTAAATACTTTACCCCGTGTAATGGTTGCGAGCGGATGATTGAGGATTGCGTGAATTGGTCAAGAGAGAACTAAGACGACTGAGATCTGGGCCTTTTGTTCTTTATTCGATTTGGCGAGGGAGTGCACGTGGATATTTGTTCGAGGGTTCTGGATGGACTGGTCGCTCTCGGTCCAGCAGGAGGAAGCGTGGCTGAGTGGAGGGGCCTTAGGAAGGTGGAGGGGATGTCGCGCGCGAGAAGCGCGTGGGCTCGGGAACAATGGGACTCAGGTGAGAGAGGAGGTCGAGGATTGCTGATGAGGATTTCTAGGAAGGAAGATTTGGTTTCTGCTAAGGGTTTCTAGGAAGAAAGATTAGTTTTAGGTGAGAGCTGTGGGAAGCGGTTGATATGAGGGCGTGAGACTGGGTTTGGGAATAGGAGTCGTGTGGGACCGTGACACTCCCCCTCTTACAAGAACGATGCTCCGCATCGTGGGTTACAAAGCTTTTTTTTTTTTTATTGATTCTATATAATAAAATAAAAGTGTGTGTGGTGTGTATGCGTGTATTTATTTAAGAATGCGTGTGTGTGTGTGTGTGGCGTGTATTTGTGTACTTATGTAGTGTAACGTGGGTGTCCCGAAATATGTGCGTTTGTTAGGGGTGTGGTTCAATTGTGCTGTAAGCGCAATTCGGGCCGCAGTTTAGTCGGACGGAACAGTTCGAATGTGCTCAGTCGGGATGAGATGTGTTCCGTGTGATAATTTTGTTCCGTGTAGTAGTTTTTGTTCCGTGTAGTGATTTTTGTTCCGTGTGGCAATTTTGTTCGGTGTAATAATATTGTTCCTGCTAAAGTCATTTTTTAATTTGGTATGTTGGAGTTATGGCCGTGGATCTGTAGTAGAGGCTGTTTTTGGTTATGAAAGGACGGGTGTGTGTGCGGTTGGTAATTCAATATGCATGTGTATATATATGTAAAAAGAGAAGAAGAAGAAGAAGAAGAAGAACCCCAAATTTTTGCTCCTTCGTTGACGATAGTCTTTGCCTTTGTTTCCTTTATAGTTTGCCGTGATTTACTTTTTGGCATAAGGTTCCTCTTTTTTCTAGATTCGTTGTTTGCCGAGATGTCTTTTGGTTGCTCCTGAAACAGTCTGGATTCTGATTAATTTGGGTGTTAGTGGGTATAGGTTTGTTATTCAGGATTCGGTTGGTCCTCGTTGGTCAGTGACGAATGAGAGATACACTTTTTCCGTTGTTTGCAGAAATTCTTTCTTTTATTATTATAATTTTTGTTGCTTTGTTGTTGTTGTTTTTTTTTATAAGGTGAAGATGAAAAAGAAAGAAAGAAAGAAAGAAAGAAAGAGTGAAGAAGAGAAAAAAAATGAAAATAAAGTAAATATGTATTGTGCTTATGCCTATTTGTATAATCTAACGCATCTCTTTCGTTGTTATATTCTGTTTATTTTTGTGCTTTTATGTTTTTGTGTTTTTTCTCTTTTTTTTTCTAGTGTACTTATATCGAAGGCTTATGCTATTTGATTATTTTAAATGTGTGTATATGTGTGATTAGATGTGTTTATAACTAATTGGAGCGCTGAGCCTGCGTATAGGCTGCTGCCTAATCTGTCGGTGAGTGTCCCGTCGCTGCGGTTCCTGCGTCGAGTCTGTCTGCTATTAATTCTTCTAACAAGTTTCGTTGTTGTCTGAGTATGTTTAAGGGCTGTCCTCTGTACCAGTCTGTCAGGTTTTTCTCCATTATAATTTTTCCTGTGTCGTCCGTCTGTGTTTCTTTCGATTTGTGTGTCGTCGTTGTCGGTGGCTTTTGCGTCTTTCTCAGTTTGTCCCACAAGTCCGTGGAGTCGTCGGTATTTGCGTGACGGGTCGCTGTCTTTGGAATTGCTCCTTGTTAAATCTTTTAAAATGGTTCGCGGTGCGGGTATCGTTCGTAAGTTTCGTTTGTATTTCCGCACCAACTTGCCGCTCTTGACTTCTTTCGAGGTCTCCCTGGCTTTCCTCGTTCGAGTTCCCTGTTGTTACTTCTGGGTCAGTTGCTATATGTTCTCGTCTCGTTTCGGCTCTTGTTCTTTTATTCAACTGCGTTGCGGTCAGTCGTTTCCTATGATGCTGAGATATTTCATACGCTGGATCATTCTGCATGTTTTCCGGGCAGTCGTTTGTTGATGAGGAGTTGTCTTTATACGTCGGCGCCTGACGTTTTTCAAGTTCCTCTCGTGGTTCTTCCCAAGGTCCACTGGACTTGCGCTCGGCAGATGTTGTTGGGTGGTGACGATCAGCTTCTCTTCGTGGCTTGCCTGGACCGAGTTTGACAGTTGTCGATGTTTGTTGTTGTCGGTTGACATCGCTTTTGCGTGGTCTGCCAGGTCCACGTCTGGCAGTTATCGATGTTTGTTGTTGATTGACATAGTTTTTGCGTGGTCTGCCAGGTCCACGTCTGGCAGTTATCGATGTTTGTTGTTGATTGACCTTTTTACGTGGTCTACCAGGTCCACGTTTAGCGGTGGGCATTGCCTCTTTGTCAATCAGGCTTTTTCGCGGTCTGCCACGTCCGCGTTTAACCGTAAGCGTTGGTCGTTGGGTGGTCTGACTTTTCCGTGGTCTCCCACGTTTCCGTTTAATACCGCCTGTCTCCTGATTTTATTCCTCACGGGCATTATGCGATAGTGTTGGTAGGTTGGGCCCGATCTGCGCCTTGGATGGTTCTGCGCAGATTTCTTCTTCTTCCGTGCTACTTATCGTTGTGCTGGAAGTTGCATCCTTTCTTTCTCCTACGGGAGTCGTTGCAGGCTCCTTTTCGTTATCCGTGGTTATCGCCTGTTCGTCGTTTGTTGTATCGTTGCTGGTAGGCTTCGGCCCGCCGAAGTGTCTACCCGCGTTGATGGGAATCCTAGGTGGCAGCGCGGAGCTTGCTTCTTTTTCCTTATTCCTACTTTGCCGCGTCCGGCTACTTTTTTGGCCTTTTCCTTCTTCGTTTGCGCCTATTTTATTTCTTTCTTTTTTATTTATTTCTTTTTTGTTTGCGCTTATTTCGTTTTTCTTTTCTTTATTTATTTCTTCTGTATTTGCGCTTATTTCGTTTCTTCTTTATTTATTTCTTCTTCGTTTGCGCTTATTTCTTCGTTAAATATCGTCGTCGTTTTCCCTTTTTTCGTCGGCACGGGTATTTCGTGCCCTACTACTTCGTCCTCGGACGTGTCGCGATCACGTTTGCGAGGCGTTTTCCTATACATTAGTTTGTCATTAGAATTGTTCCTTTTCGTAAGCTGTGGTCGTCCTCGTTCGAATCCGATGAGTTCCATCTCCTCTGTTGACGTTTCTGAGTCGTAGTTGTTGTCGATTGTTTTATCGATTTTTGGGCGTGCACTCCCTCCAATTTCTTCTTTGTTTTCGGCGTTGCTTATTTCCATGTTTGTATCTTCAAGTTCTTGAAGTTCTTCTTCTGGCAAAATTATCACTTTGTCCGGTACTGGGTTTCCGGAGGATTCGTCTGATGTTGACAAATTTCGTTTGTCACCCTGTTGAGAGATTCTCGATTTCTTGATGTCATGGAGCTTTTCGTCAGATGATGATGATTCCCTTGGTCTGATCGGGAGGATGTTGATTGGGTTTCTTGACAGAGGGTCAGCGACTGAGTTGAGTTTTCCAGGCTTGTGTTGAATTTCGTAATCGTAGTCGTTGAGAGCCGCTTGCCATCTTAGTAGTTGTTGCGGTGGATTCGGTTTCTTCACTAGATATGTGAGTGCTCGGTTATCTGTCACTAACATGAAGTGGTGTCCATAGAGATAGGGCCTGAAGTGTTCGATCGCTTTTACTATTGCCAGAAGTTCTTTACGCATCGTGTCGTAAGCTCGTTCCGCTTTTGCGAGAGTGCGTGAATAGAAGGCAACGGGGTGATCAAAATTTTCGTGCTGTTGACTGAGAACTGCGCCGATTGCGTAGTCTGAAGCATCCGTTGTCAACTTGAACTCTTTTTGGTAATCCGGATAGCGTAGGGTTGGTTGGCTCGTCAATTTTTCCTTCAAATAGTCGAACGCCTGTTGACACTCATTGGTCCACTCAAATTTTTGGCAGGCTTTTAACTGTCTTGTTAGTGGTAGAGCGATTTTTGCGAAATCTTTTATGAATCGTCTATAGTAATTAACCAAGGCATGAAACCGTATGATGGTCTTCTTATTTTCCGGTGTCGGAAACTCCTGAATCGATTTTATTAGCTCCGGTCTTAGTTGTGAGACGTTTTCGCTGATGACATGGCCTAAATATTCGACTTTCTTTTGCAGAAACAGGCATTTGTCGGTTTGCAGTGTGAGACCAGCGTATGTCAATTTTTTCGCCAGCCTGCTAAATTTGTGTTCGTGTTCCTTTAGGTCGATGGCATAGATGACAATGTCGTCTAAATACACGAACAGGTCAGTGCCTTGTAATCCTGACAACACGACATCCATTAACCTTTGGAAGGTTGCTGGTGCGTTTTTCAAACCAAACGGCATTCGATTAAACTCGTAATGACCGTTCGGAGTCGAAAAGGCTGTTTTTGCTTTGTCGCGTGGATGCATCTCGATTTGGTGGAAACCGGACGCTAAGTCCAGTACCGAGAAGTAACGGGACCTACCCAGCTGGTCTAGGATGTCAGTGATGTTTGGCAATGGGTACGCATCGGGTGTTGTTTTCTCGTTCAGTTTCCTGAAATCGATTACCATGCGCCAGCGTTTCTTTCCTTCACGGTCTGCTTTTTTCGGGACAATCCAAACAGGCGAGTTGAATGGTGATAGTGACGGTTGTATTATGCATTTCTGCAATAATTCGTCAACCTGTTTGTGGATTTCCTGTTTATGCACTTGTGGAAAGCGATATTGTTTTGTATTTATCGGTTTCTCATCGGTTGTGAAAATTTCATGTTTCACAAGCGTTGTGCATCCTAGTTGTTCATCGGGCAGACTGAAAAGGTGTGAGTACTGTGAGGCCAGTTTGAGCACGTGTGCCGTCTCTCTTTCCTCGAGATTCTCGAGGTGTAGGAGAGGTTTTAATTGCTCGAATCTGTCCTCTTTTGTCGACACCAACCCGATTACCGCATGTAGATCGGTAACAATGTCGTTTGGATCATTTTGGGTTTTGTCGAATGTTCGCAGTTCCTCAATTGGTTGTAATTCCAATATTGGAACTTGCAGGTGTATTGTGTACTCATTAGTGTTAATCGCTGTTAAATACGCTGTTCCATCACGATTTGTGACAATTGCGTTACCAATGTACAATCCTTCACCAGCATGTATTTGCGGGACGTAGCCTTCTGAAAGGTTTGTATTCTTTATCCTGACGTGGATTACGGATTTTAATCTAGCCGGAATTGAAATTCTTTCGCGTGTTTCGAAAGGTATTTGATGGCCACTGAAAGATATGCATGACTGGGTGTATAGAATGTCGGCCGGTGTTTCTTTTAAAAACTCGTCGCCCAAAACGGCGTCTTGGGTGACTGGAATATCGTTCTTCACTATATGGAATTCAACGGAAAGGCCCTTAATCCTTATGATGCACATGCCGGAAGTGAAAATTGTGTCGCTCGTGATTCCTGATAGTTCGTAAATGATGTATGCGTCAATTTCGACGTGTGCTCCTATTGCTTCTGATTTAATTAGGTTGATTTGGGCTCCTGTATCTATGAGAAATTTCGTGTCTTTTTTTTTAGGTCGTCCGAATTGATTATGACTGTTGGTGGCTTCCGTCTTTTCGTGATTCCTAGCGATATTGTGGCTTTCTTTACTGTTACCGTTTTGTTTTCTAGTGACTTGACGACGAGCGCTCTTGCGATTTGCTTCGCGTCACGCTGTCCCGCGAAGTTGCATTTAAGTTTTTTTGTATCATTTCTGTTACTATTTTTGCGAGTTCCTGAAGGTTTTCGTTACTCATTCTCCGCGACTTTCGTTCGTTGTCATCGGGTTTTCGATCGTGCGAATTGTCGCGAGAACTGGGCTGCGAGTAACTGCGTTGTCTATCGTTTGGACTATCCTGTGAGCTACTGAGGTGTGTATCGTATCGACTGTTTTGTCTGTAGTAATTCGGGAATTGATCTCTTCGCTGGTAGTTGTTTTGTGAGCCTTGTTGCCTATTGTGGTGGTAGTTTTGGTAACCATTCCGTGAGTTTTGCTGTCGTCTTGAGTAATTATTTTGGTAACTGCCGCGTTTGTTTTGTTGTTTGTACTCGTAGCTGTTTTTATAATCGTTTTGGGAATTCAGTCCATTTTGATATCTATCGTATGAGTTGCTTCTGTAGTTACCGCGTCTGTTCGGTGATGCGTTCCCAAATCTATGACTACTGAATCTCCTATTTTGTTCTCCCCTTAAGTGTCTTAATGTGTAGCAGTTGATGGTGGAGTGGCCAGGCGATCGGTGGTATTCGCAAAACATTCGGGGGGGTGAATTTTGGGTTTCCGCGAATTGAACTTTAGCTATTTCTGTTTGTTTTTCGCTTGAGTTCCCGTGACTTGTTCGGTTCTGGTTGATTGTTTGGCGTGCTTTTAATTCTCTCTCGATATTGCCTGCCTCGCGTATCGCTTCATCGAGATTTTGGATTCCCTGTTGCATCAGTATAGTGCCGATTTTATCGAAAAGTCCGCGAATAAAAGCCCTAGTTACTGATTTCTTAACCTCTGTTTTCCTGTTCACGAGGTATTGTTGGTCTTCGTTGCGTATATAACATTCGTCTAATCTATCCATAATTCGCTTCATTATTGTACGTGTTCGGGTCGCGTATTCCGCAGCAGGTTCGTTATATTTTTGTGAAATTTCTTTGAGTTCTAATTCGAGATCTAAAAGTTCGATCGGTGTGCTAAAATTGTGCCTCAGGTCTATGAGGAGTTCTTCTAGATTTTCATAATTTTTTGTTTCGGCCAAATCGTGCGCTGTTCCTCCTAATTTGTATTGCACCATCACTAGAAGCCTGGCATGTTCGTTTGGTGGTATAATTTTTGCCGCTTTTTTACACGCACTTATAAAACTTTCGACGGGGATGTTGCTGCCGTCAAAAGCAGGGATTGGTTGGTAAACATCACGAAATGTTAAACCTCCGTACGCCATATCGCGAATAGCTTCGTTTTCGTTTTCGGGTTCTAAGTTAAAAAATGAGGGGCTTAAATTTTGGCGCGCGTTTCGGCGCCGTGGTGGCCTAGCGAGCTCAATTTTGTTTTGTTCAGTTCGTGTATTTTAAAGAAGTGGGGCAAAACCAAAAAAAAATTAATTAAATTATTTTTCAAAACTATCTTCTCCGAATGTTTGTAAGGTTGTTATCGTTGACTATGAAAAGCTTGAAATGTTTGCACAAAAGAGTTCATAGTATGTTAAAAAAAATGTCAGTTTTGAAATATCTAAAGCTTAAAAAAAAAATCGAATATTGCGAGTTCGAAAGGTTTTCGATTTCCGTTTTCTTCTCCTTTTCCTCAAATATTAATTTTAGCGTTCGTACCATCTCATTTTTCCGGTTGTACGGTTTAAGACCTTTTCAATTTTCTTTTCTCTTCAAATATTTATAATGTATAAAATGTTGTTTTCTTCTAGGTATTTGAAATTTATAAAAGTTATTTTGCAATTGTTAGAAGTTCGAAAGGTTTTCCAATTTCTATTTTCTAAATATTTGTAATGTACGAAATTTTTATTTTTCTTGAAATATTTGACGTTTATGAAATTTCGTTTTTCGGGAATTGCAAGTTTGATAAGTTTTCAATTTTGATTTTCTTTCTCTTTTCCCTATAGTGTATAAGTAAATTTTATTTTTCGGGCTTTATGGATTCGAGATGTTTTGTTTTCGTTTTTTTTTTCTAATATTTCTAACGTGTCGAAATTTTTGTTCCGTTCAAAGTATTTCGAGTTTGGAGACGTTTTCTTCGAAAGATTTATAATTTACAAAATATAACTCCTTTACAAATTATTTCCTATCCAAGTTTTAATTTTCTTACGAGAGTTAGGTGGCGAGGGAGACGCAGAGGTGACGAAGTTTCGTTACACGTGTGTTTGTGCGAGCGCGATAGCGGTAGAAAGCGAGAAAGAAAGAATGAACAGAGCGTTGCGTTCTCAATACATACGTAAGGAGCCTTGTCGATGTGAGTAGGCTAGCAGTATACGCTCATGCGTCACATGGGCTCTCGAGGTTGGATGCTTTCACACACTTTAACGTCTGGAGAGAAGCGTCTTTCGTTGCCACTCGTAGGAGAGGGCTTGAAAATATTAGAGAAAGAAAAAGTGAATTTCGAAATTACATTGCCGTGATGAGAAGAAGAACAAGTTTCATAGAAGCGCCTTTGGTCCGTTAATTCCCTTCCTTCCTTCTATATATAATGGATTGATTCCGTTTTTGTGTTTGTAAATGGGTTCCTTTTTCCCTCGTCTCGTCCGTGTATATGTGTATTTTATCCCGGTCTTGTCTCCGAGACCAAGTTCCCGCAAATGGTCGATTTGCGCTCCGGTGAAACGATGAATGTGTTTGTGAGCGCCTGATGTATTTCTTCTTTTTTTTTTTTTATATATATAAAATTGAGCGGGGTGTACGGGCCCGCTAAATTTTGTTATTTCACTTTTTCGCAATCTTTTGAGACACGAGTGGGGCGTTTCGCGAATCCTACTTCTGACACCAATTTGTAATGGTCGCGAGCGGATGATTGAGGATTGCGTGAATTGGTCAAGAGAGAACTAAGACGACTGAGATCTGGGCCTTTTGTTCTTTATTCGATTTGGCGAGGGAGTGCACGTGGATATTTGTTCGAGGGTTCTGGATGGACTGGTCGCTCTTGGTCCAGCAGGAGGAAGCGTGGCTGAGTGGAGGGGCCTTAGGAAGGTGGAGGGGATGTCGCGCGCGAGAAGCGCGTGGACTCGGGAACAATGGGACTCAGGTGAGAGAGGAGGTCGAGGATTGCTGATGAGGATTTCTAGGAAGGAAGATTTGGTTTCTGCTAAGGGTTTCTAGGAAGAAAGATTAGTTTTATGTGAGAGCTGTGGGAAGCGGTTGATATGAGGGCGTGAGACTGGGTTTGGGAATAGGAGTCGTGTGGGACCGTGACACCCGCCCTTAATAAAAATGTCAAAATAAATTATACCCAATGATAAAGTGGGATAAAAAATGTCGCGCAAATTAAGTAGATTTAGTCATTTTTACAGTGTCTCTGAAGAGTCGCGGTTATCAAAACTCTGCTAGTCACATTTTTCTAAGCTTTATCATTAATATTTTCATTAAACATTTTATTACCCCCTGTTCTTATCCCCGTTACCCCGTTTATATCAGGCATCTAGAATTATTTAATTTAGTGCATAAATTATTCGATCGAAATGTGACCAGCGTGTCATCTCCATAAAGCGCCGTATAAATGGAACGATTTATAGAGTTGTAATTTTTCGTTAACAGTTCGGTACCTTGGCTTGAAATTTGACCAGTATACTGTGATGTATTTTTACCTGATTATAGACAAAAACGGCTCATTTTTAAATATTCGAGTTCGTAAAAGGAATACCTTAAGATGCTACTACAGTGAATAATTTATTTGCCGCTTTTTTTTTTTAACTCCGTCAGCTCTGGATTTAGATTTTTTTAAGGTTATGAGAGTCACTTGCAGGTTTCGAGAAGGACTGATTCTATTTTTCAGAGCATACTTTTTACAAGGAACGTCTGAAAATATATTGATACATTGTATATAACAGAAATAACTTTTAATATTGCTCGACTTATTATTTATAAAGATTTAAACTTGAAAAGAAAAAATCTTGTGGAGTGACTACAAACTCGCCTTGATGGCCTATAAAGAGTCATTATATCCTCGTCTCGTTCTCGAGATTACAATGGTAGTACCGCCTACTTCATGCCAAATTCCACGAATATTCAGAGTCAAAAAACGGAACGGGGAACCGGGACAGCCCTCCCGCTTCACCATTCCGTACGTTCCCTTCATAACGTTTTTTCGTGCCGAAAGCGTCGGTTCAGAGTCAAATCAAAAAGTCAATTTATCATCGTTTATTGGTTGTTTTTTCATCAAAATTATGTCTGAGGAGGATAATAAAAGAAAGGCGGAGGAATCCGCACTAGAAAAAATCTATAAAAAGATGAAGAAACTCGAAGACCATTATTATAGCCTCAGAAAGCTAGCGGCGCCGGCGACACGCCGAGACCCGCCACGAGGTTCGACGGAAAATGCGTTGAAAGACGATATTTCCGAATTTATTGATTCAGGTAAGTGTGATTCTTTCTGTTGGGGCCAAGGAGATCGCACGTTTAGAGGCGATACAATCTTGGATGGAAAACGGCCAGAGCTTATTTGTAGATAAGACGGTTGCCTATTGCCCCCCATATAGGTTATGTTTGCCTTTTGGCGGGCATAACCCAGTCCTCTATTCATGATGAATATTGGATTTTTTCTTGTACAGAAACGCAAGAAAACTCGTGCAGTGAACACGAGTTTGACGTATTGGACCCTGATATTGAAGAGGTTCCAATAAACGCAGAGGAGTTACAGATTCTGGGCGAAGATCCTGCGTCAAACAAGCCGAAAGAGTTCAAATTTCATTCAGGCTTGGCTTCTCGGTGGGAAGCTTGCATTCGTTCTGGCTTGACTAAGCAAAATCGAGCAGAACTGCTTAAGACCTACTCGCGGGAAGGCAATTGTCCGCTGGAAGCGCCAATATTGAACGCGGAGCTCCTCTCCTCGCTGAACGAAATGGCAGTTAAACGTGACCGACACTTTGTCGACTCACAATGTTTGATCGGCTCTGCGCTGTCGGCTTTGGGAACAGCGATTACGCTGCTTCTGAATGACAAGAAGGAGAGCGTAGACAGAAACGAGCTGTTGAAGCTCATGTGTGACGTAGGAAAGTTGATAACGGACCTGCATCACAAAGAGTCTGTGGCCCGGAAGGCCTATATCTTACCAGGTTTGGACAAACGAGCCAGGACGATCCTGGGAAAAGTTGAAACAGATAAATTTCTGTTTGGTGAGGACTTGGCGGAGAAACTGAAATCAGCAAAGGCCATAGAAAAAGCTGGTCTCGATCTGAAGCTGCAACCGATGAAAGCAGCTGCGGCGTCCAAGGTCCCATTCAAGAAGAACTCGGTAAACTGGAAAGGCCCACCTGCGAGGGTCCAGAGGACGAATCAGGTGGGCAACAACCAACGTGGTCCCCGGAAAGGAGGACGAGCGCAGCAGGAGAATCGCCTGCCCGAGCAGACTCAACTCACGGACGAAAAGTCGTCGAGGAAGTAGAGGTAATCAAACCTGCGGGGAGATTGCGTTACTTTTTGTCCGAATGGGAAAAAATTGCCAAGAATTTTGTTTTACGTTGTGTGTCCGGGTATAAAATTGTAGCTGCGCATACGGTGGTTCAAAAGACATTGCCCCGAGACTTAGAATGAAAAAATCAAATCGAGGAAAGAGATTTTGAGCGTGCGATAGAAAAATTATTAGATCTCGGCGCTATTCAAACTTGTTGTCCAGAAAAAGGCCAATTTTTATCCAGTTATTTTTTGGTGCCAAAACAGGATGGCTCTCATCGTTTTGTTTTAAATCTAAAGCGCCTAAATGATTTTTTACAAACGGAACATTTTAAAATGGAAAACTGGAGGACCGCGATAAAGATTGTATCGCGAAATAATTTTATGGCCAAAGTCGACCTTGAAAATGCTTATTATTCGGTCCCAGTGGACCAGGATAGTCGTAAGCTATTACGCTTTGTGGTCAAGGGGCAATTATACGAGTTCACTTGTTTGCCGAATGGTCTATCCACAGCACCATGTATCTTTACGAAGATTTTGAAACCAGTGGTTAGTCATCTAAGAGCGAAGGGATTCGTATCGGTTATTTACTTGGACGATCTGCTCTGCATAGGAGAGGATTACGAAAGTTGCTCGCGGAATGTGACGGCGTCGATAGAGCTGTTTGAAGCTTTGGGTTTTATTGTAAATCAGCAAAAAAGTATTTTGAAACCAACGCGAATTTGTCCTTTCTTGGGGTTTAATATCAACTCGGTCGAGATGTCCTTAGAGCTTCCCGGGGAAAAAAGGGAAAGTGCGAAGACTTTGGTAGAAGTATTCTCACGGAAAAAGGCTTGTAAAATTCGAGAATTCGCTCGGTTCCTGGGAACTTTGGTAGCGTATAGTCCGGCATTGGAGTATAGCAGCGCATACTTAAAAGCTTTCCAGAGGGAAATCTTTCAGGCACTTCTCGAAAATGGGCAAGATTATGAGGCAACGATGCGTATACCAATCTCCCTGCGCGAAGATTTTGATTGGTGGAAAGAAAAATTGCAAACGGGAAAGAAATCGATAGCAAGCCCGGTATACGTTCGGGAAATTTTCTCTGATGCCTCGTTGACCGGTTGGGGAGCTCATTGCAATGGCGAGGGTGCTCGCGGTTTTTGGAAGGAGAGCGAAAAGACCTTGCATATCAATTATCTAGAGCTCACAGCGGCGTTTATAGCCTTGCGATGTTTCTGTTCCGATTTACGTGGCGTTCAAGTATTATTACGTGTTGACAACACGACTGCGATTTCGTACATTAATCGCATGGGCGGGGTTCAGTACCCGGGGTTAGTTAGCCGTGCTAAAGAACTGTGGAAATGGTGCGAGGCTCGGCAGATTCGAGTGTTCGCATCATATATAAAGTCGGCAAGCAACAGCGACGCGGATCGCGAGTCAAGAAACGAAAACGTAGATACGGAATGGGAACTAGCGAATTTCGCCTTCGAAAAAATTGTTCGTCAGTTGGGGGAGCCAGCGATAGATCTTTTCGCGACAAGAGCTAATACGAAATGCGAGGTCTTTTGTGCTTGGCATAGAGATCCCGAGGCCTCAGCAATTGACGCGTTTACCATAACTTGGAAAAATAAATTTTTCTATGCGTTTCCGCCTTTTGCGATCATTCCGAAAGTATTACAAAAAATAATTGCGGAAGAGGCCTGTGGGATTCTCGTAGTACCCGATTGGCCGAACCAGCCGTGGTACCCGTTGTTCTTTTCACGCTTGTGCGAGAGACCTATATATTTCAATCCGTCTCATGATTTATTGTTGTCCCCATGCAGGTCGCTTCGTCATCCGCTAGCGAGAAACTTGCGTTTAATTGCCGGAAAATTATCCGGAACGCTTTCGAGAGGAAAGGTTTACCGGAATCGACAATAGATATTTTTGTGGCGTCGTTGGCGGATTCTTCGATACGACAGTACGCGAGCCCGTTGAAGGCTTGGTGGGAATATTGCTCAAAAGCAAAGATCGATCCTCACGGAGCGAATGAGAACGACTTATTAGCGTTTTTAACAAAAAAGTTTGAGAACGGAGCATCCTATGGGACCCTGAATTCAGCTAGATCGGCGGTGTCGCTAATTTCAGTCAACGATGTCACCTCGAGTGGCATTCTTGCACGTTTTTTCGACTACGTCCAACAAAACCCAAATATGAAAAAACTTGGAGTCCCGATGTGGTGCTCCGCACTCTCGCGAGTCATTGTGCAATTGAGGATTCAAATCTGCAAAAGTTGTCAGAGAAGCTCGTTACACTAATGGCGCTTGCGTCAGCGCATCGTATTCAGACGTTGTCTCTAATTAAGTTAAGTAATATTAACCGATCAAAGGATGGATTCGAAATAAGAATAACGGATTTAGTCAAGAACTCTCGTCCAGGGCAATACCAGCCCTTATTATTAATAAGATATTTTAAGGATAAGCCCGAGATTTGCGTGGCGTCCTTTTTGGAGCGATATTTGGCCTTAACAGGTCCACTAAGAAACGACTGTGATACGTTATTCATATCGTCGAGAAGACCGTTTAAAGCGGCAACGGCACAAACCATAAGCCATTGGATTAGAGCAGTATTAAAACTCAGTGGAGTAGGCGACGAGTACACGCCGCACAGCACGAGGCATGCGGCGACGTCGACCGCACTGGCCAAAGGCATAGATTTAAGCATTATTAAATCAACAGCAGGATGGTCCCAGGATTCGCAAGTGTTTGCGAAGTTTTACAACCGACCAATTGAGTCGGATAGGGGCGATTTTGCAAAGGCTGTTTTTGATTAAGAATTGTTCCTTTACTTTAGATTAAGAAATGTTCTTTCGTCAACTGTAAAATGTTTTCAGTTTGATTAAACCAAATAATATCAATGGTTGTTTATTACCTCTAAACATCTACCATTGTAATCTCGAGAACGAGACGAGGATATAATTAACCGATTAAACGAACTTACCTGTTGTGAAGTTCTATCGTAATTATATCTGATGTCTCGTTCGAGAGATTACACTCCCACCCATGTAAAGAAAATTTTTGCTAATTTATTTGCTTTCCCTACCCTTTGTAAATAATCTATAAAATTATGAAGGGAACGTACGGAATGGTGAAGCGGGAGGGCTGTCCCGGTTCCCCGTTCCGTTTTTTGACTCTGAATATTCGTGGAATTTGGCATGAAGTAGGCGGTACTACCATTGTAATCTCTCGAACGAGACATCAGATATAATTACGATAGAACTTCACAACAGGTAAGTTCGTTTAATCGGTTAATTTTCAGAGCCATGCACTTTTTTTAAAAGACTTTATCTTTAGGTGGCTTATGGAACGACAATTCAATTTTATTATCCTTGCACCGTGGAACACAGCAGAATGTCGAGTAATTTGTCGTTTTTTAAATTCTGTCTATTGTTATCAATGTGTTTTGACAAGGTTTACTATACTAGTAGAGCTTCTGCCTTAGGTCGTGAGAGCCGCCAAGACTTTTGGGGATCGCGACTTTAATAATGCACGTGGCACCTCGTAAATACCTGTTGTAGGGGCTGAAATAATACTTGGATTTGAATTTAAAAAACTAAGCAAACCGTGATTATAGTGTTGGGAATTTCGTGTCAAAAAATTAAGCAGTTTCTCTTACTTCGTTCACTAATAATACTTTCAAAAAGATGCGAATTTTGAACTCGAACGGTTTTTGGATATTAACGACACTTATAGGTTAAACGTAGCAACATCGCGTTAACTGGCCCTGTCGAATGAGCCCATGGACGTACAAAACGTCCATGAGTGAGCCGCTCACAGTCAAGTACAGTAAACTCTCCCTAACTCAACGCTCTGTGGGCCATTTCCCCCTCAATTCTCTCCGATGGTAACACAATGAGCGGAGAAGCGTTACCCCCACTTTCCTTTATTTATGGAAAGGTGCGAGGGGTGCAATCATAACCTCAATTTCAGTATTAACCTTCCACTTCGTGATTCCAAACGTTATAAAGAACGCGAACGAAAAATAAAAAGCGGATAGTGTACCGCTTTCAATTAAAAAGGTTGCATTAGAAAATAACGAGAATGGAACATCAGTTTCCGATATCGCTAAAAGTATGGATGTAGCGAAATCAACGGTTCAACACTAGAAAAAACAGACGCTCTAGATGAATAGACAAAAGTGTGACGATGTATGCGATATAAGAGAAAAAAGTGTAAGAATGCGCAATCCAGTCAATAAAAATCTGGATAATGCAATGTGGATTTGGTTTACACAACAGAGAAATGCTGGAGTTCCTCTCAGCGGACTAGTTTTGCGTGCTCAAATTTTGAAGTACAACGGACTTTTGGGAAACAATATTTCATTATGATTTCGTTCAAAAATTATTCACCCTCAAACAATAATACAGTATTGCAATCTGAAATAACCTAGTAAAAATAACATGTGACATTTGAACATTTATCCTAACCTAACTATATCCCGCCACCCTACGTCGCTCAGTAGGTTCCCAGGCAGCATGCATGTCCAATTGACGTCGATAAGTTACCGTTTTCAGGTTACCTTTAACCCTTCGAGTGCACACTGGGTCGTTTTGACCCAGTGATTTTTTTCGTGTACGTATTTTTCAACGTATGTCCCACTTTGGACGAATGTTTTGGAATATAATTTTCGTTTTCGTCAAAAAATAGATTTAGGGCCATAAAATATGAATAATTTACTCCAAAAAACGTCTCTACAAAAAAATGCATATTTCCCGGAATACAACGATTTGAAAAACGCCTTGGGTCAGATTGATCCAATATGCACTTATAGGTTGGCGGCGGAGGTGTGCACTCGAAGAATTAAGACATGACCGTAAGATATATATTCGACATCTTTCAAATGACATCCCGTAGAATGCTGCCGTAAAGTTATATTTTTTATAATATCTTTCGGCGATGAAAACGGACGTCTCAAAGGTATCCCAAAATATTATCCAATTAATGACTTTTAATTTATCAATAAGTTATCTATTTACTGTTATCTATTGTATCTAGTTCAACATTGACCAAAGGATATAAAGACGAATTACATAAGATGTCTTTTTCACGACATCTTTCAGATATCGATAATGTGCAGTCCTTTAACATATTTGGTATTGGCGGGAAATAGTAAAAAGTCATCCAAATATTGTCCTAAAGATGACATTCAACGGATTACTTTTATCACAGTGCGAATATAGCGTGTCATATTTCATTTCACCGGCAGAAAATTGTGTGTAACAACAAGTAGTTGAAAAAATAAAGGTGTTGAAATATATATACGTGAGTGCCTTTTATCCTACTATTCTTTTCGCCTCTGTGAGTACATATATGTAATTAATGTACTATCTTTTTATTCTGAAAGCGTAGGTCTGCTTTTGAGGTTATCCAAGAGATCGTTTGGAGCATGGAAACCACCAAAAGACGTGACCGTAACGGGAGAGAAGTCTAATAACGACAGTACCGTTTTTATAATATAAAATTATATTTCACTTATAATGAATTAATTGATGCTTTATTTATAATAACCTAGCCTACTTCGAAACCAACATAACAATATCTTATCAATTGCTCAATTATAAAAATTAACTCATTAATGGTCTAGATTATTGAGCTATATAAAATATACTAGACTATTAATAGGTTAATTTCTATAAAGAATTGGATAGGATATTGTTGTGTGTGTGTGTGTGTGTGTGTGTGTGTGTGTGTGTGTGTGTGTGTGTGTGTGTGTGTGTGTGTGTGTGTGTGCGTGCGTGCGTGCGTGCATGCGTGCGTGTGTGTGTACATATATATATATATGTACACATATACATTTACACATACCGATGATAAATAGATATCTTTTCGATACCGTTTAGATGTCGTTTTGTCAACCTCATTCGGATGCCTATTGGACGACTTTTAGATGGCAGTGGTATCTTGGCATTTTTGTACCTTTAAGAAGATATCTTTCAGATATATCGATTTGATGAGTGCGCTAACGTAGCGACAACTGAAAAGAGTTAACCTTTTATCGACACTTTGTTAACCATTAAAAGTTGCCGTATAGTTAACTATCGGACACAAATAAGCTATCTGCCAAACGGACATAAGTGATACGTTTTGTAATGCAAAACGGCGTCTTTTTGGACAACCAAAAAGTTATCCGTACTGGTTTCGCGATACCTTTCGGATGCCACATAGAACATTTTGCTACCTGGGTTGCGGTGAGGGACGCTCTCTAGCAAGTGCATTCTAGTACCATGGAAATTCAGTCCCGAGAGCGTTGAGTTAGAGTTCACTGTATTAACTAGCGGGTATTCAAAACGTACATGGTGTTGCGGCATTTGAACTTTATAATGAAATGAATTTATTCGTTCGATCGATGTTTTCAACGTTTTCTCGACTTTGTCGAATCAAAAACTCTTGTAAACCGTTGATCGTTTGTCATCGTGTAAATAACTTGGAGCCGATGACACTTTAGCGATAGTCACTCGTGCCAATGGCAGAAACGGCCGTTATTGCCAAGTCTCCGCTATTGTTTCTCGAATAAAATTGCAACATATTCATGTTCAATTGCAAAAATAATGACTATTAATAGCGCTTCCCGGTTTGGAAATATTTTTCAACAATATTATGAGTTGGATATTGCCCAATAATAATGTATTTTTATATGAAATTATGTATTCTCACTCGGTGAGGAATTTGGCGACAGCACATTGGCAACACCACGCCAAGCGAGAGCAAGTTGTGATGGAAAAATGGCATCCTCTGCCGTCGCATTAAGCTGTGTTCTAGCAGCACAGCATTGCGCATCCTCGCGTAAATGCTGGTGTTAATATTGCCGTATGAAAATACAGAATATTGGCGATACATTTGGAACACGTTTATTGCTGGGTTATTGCAGCATTGCGACAGAAAATTTGGAATGCGTTATTTTGGCAAGCTGAGGGCACGTTGGAGGGGGTGCGCTGTGACGCTCTATTGCCGGTAGAAACGAGGCACGTTATGGCGGCATTGAAACGGAAAATTTGGCATACGCTATTTGGCAAGGTGAGGGCACATTGGCGGTGTGCTGTGACGTTCCGTTGCCGGCATATTTAGAACACGATGTAACGCTCCTTCGTCGGCATAAACGAGGCCCGTTATTGCGGTGTTGTGACCGGCTACTGGGGTTCTGCATTACCGATAGCTGGACAGGTGGGAATAAAAAGAGGGAAAAATAAATAATTTTATGGAATACAATCGTACATACGTACCGGTTGGACGCCCGCGTATGGCTGAGCGCCCGTAAATATTTTTTTCCGAAAGTACGAGGCTGGGATTCTAAACCCGCAACTTCACGATGGGCTAGTTTAGAAGGCAAGCACGCTAACCGCTCGACCATCCAACTGGTTCAGCTTACATAACTAATTTTAGGATGATGCAATTTCTCGTAGCGAATCTGCCTATGGTTATAACCATGTACCTTGTTTTTGCCGGCAATGGAACGTCACAGCGTGCCTCCAATGTGCCCTAACCTTGCCGGAATACCGTATTCCAAATTTTCCGTCTCAATGCCGCGATAACTTGCCTCGCTTTTGCCGGCAACGGAGCGTCGCAGCGTGGTGCATTTATAACTGAAACGCCATATAAAGATGACATCACTGCAAATCAGGAGCTTGCTGCATCAGTACCGTTGTTGCAGCAGGTAATTGTTGCGTATATTTGCTGCAAACTTGCCGTCTTGGCATCACACATTTATTTCGCCAAACCACGCACTGTGGCGCAAATTTGCAACTTAATGCGGAAGCAAAAGACAGCATATTGGTGTCACGGTATGCCGTCGTATGCTGTCCGCTTGCCGCGATAATGCTGACATGTGAATTTTCACAGCACGTTTGTATATCAAGGCACTTTTACGTGAAATATGTATTTTGATGAAATATTGCAAAATCTCATTGTATTTTCATCCCCTCATTCTTGCAGCTACGGAACGATATCGAAACTCCTTAAGGGATACTTCGACGTGGGCGAGTTGCTGCAGGCGAAAATAATTCGCGTCCAATTATTATAGACTATGGTCGTTCAATTCATAAGAATTTATGTTTATTCGATGGTTCGCTCTAAGCGTTTCGTATACAAAAGTAGGTATTGAGTCAACGGTCAGAAAATTCAGTTACACAGGTTCTACTGTACACTCGAATCTCAATTACATAATGAAATCTACCATAATTTTCATTTCGATATATGACGTATGAAGTTACGATGGTTTAGGTATAATTAAACTATGATCGTATCTACGAGACAACGAGCGTTGTGAGACTAGTTCTGCTGGTTTCCGCTTCGTCCTCGCTACTGTCTCCATTGGCAAAATTATAGCCGGCCCCTTTACTGTTGTTACTGCCAATACTGGAGTTACTATTCGCGCTGATATAGTTGTGGTTACTAATATTTGGATCAAAGTCTTGATTTTTTTCGTCGGTATTATACGCTGGCGATCCGAAACGATCCGCTGTAGCGGCTCGTTGCTCCATTTCCGAAACGAGGCAATTGCACTCAGGGTAACGATCGTCCGAGTTTTGTTTGCCCGCGCAAACTTGACACGTTCCTTCTCCAGCGACCGCAGCAGTTACGGCATTCGCTGTATACAGCGCGGAAAAATCTGTCAGCCCGTTAGATGCGATGATAAAGTTTCTGGAATCATGGTAAAGAAAAGTTAGTGCTAAAAATGCAAAAAGGAGAACGAAAGTATGCACAACGATATGACGCCACAGGGTCACGTGTGTTAGAGCAACTTTGAAATAGTATTGGATAGTACAAAAGGCAGATCAAAGATGGAGGAAGAAGCCACGCAAATTAGAATCTTATAATTACTGTCTTATTACTTTATCTCGCTCACTAAGTTTCGCATGTGAGCATGTCGCGTTTTCAATGGTCGATTCCGCAGCGGCAGCTTTATGAGCATCATGAAAAAACAACCAAAAAATATTTACGTTTCTAATATGCACGATATTCTGCTTGACGATCTATCCATCATACTCTACGTATTTTAAAAAAGTCGCTCGATATCTCAAAATCGAAGAAGCGTAGAGCGTTTATTACATTTTCTAGATCGCAATTTTTTAAAGCTCAAACATTTATTCATACATTTTGCATGAACCGATCATGCATGTTTAAAAAATCCGATCAATACCGCAACAGTTCGTATAGTCTAAAAAACATCAAAATTCCATGTAACGCAAACTCTTTCACTCATTTTTGCGAACCCCTATTCAACCTGCCCTGTCACCCTGATAGCTAGAGAAAATAAAAGTTGCAACTTGGACACATACACGTTCATGCGTATATCTAAAAATGTTCTCCAAATGAGATTTTTCGACGTTTTGGAGAAAATTAGGCTGTGGACTTGACAGAAAATAAGATAGGTTGTGTCATCCGGATCACAAAATGGTTGCATCATCCGGACCACAAAATGGTTGCGAGGGCTCACTTTTGGGCTGATCTGTTCGAGCTTGCTATGTTGAGAAAATTAATACTTGAATTCGCAGCTCCACCTCCAACCAGTCCACCGAATTTAGCGAAACAGAATCGAAAGTTCTTCTAATGCAAAACGATCATAAATCCTCTATGGATACATTGAAAAACGAAAACAAAGATTAAGGTATGAACGACCCCTTAATTTTACTTTTTCTCACACCATATTTAAAACGGGTGCATTAAATTAAACGTAACATGTAACACTTTGAGAGGGGACAAAATCAAACGTGACGTATTTTTGCATTCTTGCCGGATAGCAAGCTAAACGACAAACCACATTTTATAAATTATCGACGATTTTTCATGAAAATAACGAGTTTGGAAGAAAATGAATAGTGAATTCGTATTCAGGAAGTGGAAATGCATCTTTATGAACTAGTAAAAAAAAGTAATAAAAATCCTCAAAAAATGTAATAATAAGTCATTGATCCTTAAAAAAAAGTAATAATAACCCGAGTAAAAAATTCTTTCGGTGGAAAGGAAAAGTGTGTAGTCAAGATGCATATCATCTTTAAAAAATAAAAAAATAATAATTGTCCGATATTCTAAAAAATTCTTCTATGTTTGAAAATAATTCCACTGTATTTTGTCCTTTCCTAGAAATTTCCAAAAACGTATAATTTCTTAACATATATCAAATTAATATTAAGTAAATAATACCAATTAAGAGAATTAGAACAAATCATATTCCTCGTTAATTATCCTCACTAAGTAGTTTGAGGTGCCCGGGCATAATTACCGAATGTGGATTAGCACGGTAGCATTTGTGCCCTCTACGACGTTGCCATAGGGACTGCGCAAACAGCGTAGCTTAATATCTTGTGTGTACTGCCAGAAAAAAATCCGCTCGGCGGTAGCATTTTGGCCTGTCCCTATAACAACCTTGAGTTCATGTCACTCATAAAGAACCGACGTTACCGCTGTTTTGAATTTCGGAATTTATACGCTTTTGGAAAAATGGTCAAATGAGACGAAATTTTTTCTTCCACTTCTAAACGATTTCAAGGGTCTATCCGATGGGATATTTTTCACCGATTACGAATTCACTGAGTTTGTTGGTGAACGCTCAAAATTACCCCGGCTCAACGCGAAAAACTTGTTTTCGACACTTTCGATTATTAGTTTATAAACATGAGGGTTTCGGGAAAAATGAATGGTGAATTCGAATTCGGGGCACGAAATTACATCATTTGGGACATGACTAAACATTTTATACCATTGTGTTGTTAGCACCAAATCTCGTTACCAAGCTCTCGTGTAAAATATGCCTAGTCTAATCACCATTTACTCATAATACAGCCCTAAATGGATGGTCGCGTGTAGACTAGAAATATCTACGATGTTATTTGCGCTTCGTGGTGGTATATATATATATATATATATATATATATATATATATATATATATATATATATATATATGTAAAAAGCGGTAGTAGTGCACACGGGGAAGAGAATCGCCAAGATGAATAGTATAGTACTCATCAGTACTCGAGAAAACAACGAAATAAACGAACAAAGAGGAGAGCATGAGAAAACTCAGCTGGAAACACGCGAATAAATCTATTGTTGTCATGTACTGAATTGGAAATGCCCCTCATCCATC